>ML793763.1:374586-416910 GCA_009831015.1 Picea engelmannii
AAGCTACTTATAGTGATTCACTTTTATACTTGAAGTGAAATGCACTTTACAATTTTTAGCATGAACTTTTTCAAAAAAGGTAACAAAAGAGAGACTTGAACTCAAGACCTCTTACTTAATAAGGCAAGTTTTAACCAAATGGTTTAACAAAACATATTGTAATGTTCAGAAGGAGGATTGGGGGTGTTGTTGTTGTTGTTGTTGTTGTTGTTGTTGTTGTTGTTGTTGTTGTTGACGGCCATGGAGAGCATGCTCCAAAAAAACTCTTTTCACACAAGAAAAAAATTTCGCTTCTCAATGACAACAAGGGTTAGATCTCGGTTAGCTTACCCGGAAGATGCACCTTTTCCTATCTGTTTCTAATTTTCCGAGATCGCACAAGGCGCCGGGCAAAGAGCATATGCAGATCTAAAAGAGTAGCAGCCCGGAAATAAAAAATACAAACCGAAATAAAATCAAAACTTTGCAAAAAAATTTAAAAAATGCATATTCAGACTTTATACCTTTGGATCTGACTGTAATGGTCGTATCTTGGGAAAACGGAAACTTTTTCGAGTGAAACGAAAAGTTTTCCTAACTGAAATGAGTGCTTCGGACGCAATGGAACAATCCTCTCAGCTCAAAAATGTACGGAAATGCCAAAAAATGGAGATGAGTCAACTCGGCTTCACGATTTCGATCTACAACAGGAGCGGGTCTTCAAACAAGCTCTGATACCATGTTCGACAACACAGGTATTCAAACAGAGGAAGAACACCTTCAATAACCACTCACATAACCAGATCAAAGATCAACACACCGATGTTTTCACGTGGTAAAACCCCTACGGGGAAACATCCACGGCCCCAGCCAACGCGGCCACTTGGAGAAGTTTATTAATGCAAAGAAAAAGATTACAGAGAGATTTTACAAGAGATTTTCTCACCATTGATCATCGACAAATGACCCTCCATGCTATTTAAATAGAGATCATGGACCAATCGGGTGTTAAGCCACGGATCAATGGCCGTTAAGATCGAGGAGAGTATGAACTGTCGGATCACTCTATGTCGAGAACATATCATGACCGTCGGATTTCCTAACTACAAATGCATACTAATGCATACTAAAGAGACACACTTTTACCTAACGACATATTAGACCAAGTAGTTCTTAACTAACTCCTAAGTGTCTAAATATCCTAACACAGGGAAGCACACAAGCACACAGGAGCCAGATACATCATCACTGTGATAGAGCATTTGACCAGATTGGTAGAAGCAAGAGAAGTTAAGGATTGTAGTGCAACTACAGCTACACATTTCATATTTGATGATATCATAACCAGGTTTGGATGCCCAAATATCCTCATGAGTGATCAAGGTACACATTTTATTAATAATACTATTGAAGCCTTGACTCAGGAATTTGAAGTTCACCATCAGAGGAGCACTCCTTACCACCCACAAGCGAACGAGATAGTCGAAGCTTTAAACAAGATCTTGGAGACAGTGCTGACGAAGATTTGCAGTGTAAACAAAGATGAGTGGGATTTGAGAGTATCAACAGTATTATGGGCCTATAGAACCACTTGTAAGAAGCTGACAATGCAGACCCCCTTCAAGTTGGTTTATGGTCTAGAAGCAATTTTCGCAGCCTTTACATATATGGATGACACTGGCGATGTCCAAGAGAGGCTCGCACAGTTGGTCAAACTAAAGGAATACCGATTTATTGCAGGATTCCATCAGCAAGTCCAGAAGGAACGAGAAAAGGCCTACCATGACAGGCATATCAAGAAGAAAGCATTTAAACAAGGAGATCTGGTATTGGCATACGATAGCAAGTTCATGAAGCATATAGATAAGTTCATAACACATTGGATGCAGTCGTATGAGGTTGCCTATGTCACGGAAGGAGGAGTTGCGTAGTTGAATACTTTCAATGGAGAATGGAAGGAAGGATTGGTGAATGGGAGCCAGTTGAAATTGTACTATGACAACCATCTCCCTCGTAGCTCTCGGTAAAAAGAGAAGGAGAAGGGTCCAAGTACCAGGTGTAGTTGAAAATGGGTACCAGACACAGAAAATATAGTCTGCACATAGTGGGGAGGAATAGAGCAGAAAACAAAGACTGCGCTACGCAGTCTGTAGTTGAAGAAAAGAAGAAGGTTCAGATCAGAGTGCCTCGGGATGAATCACAGGTGAGTGTTGGGGGCTTGTTGGCCCTTGGTTTTGGAATTAACTGAAGATTAAGGAAGAAAATACAAAATGCGAACTGTGCGGATGACACAATGACTAATACTGGGTCGAAGTGAGAAAAAGAGAAGAAAAGATGGAGCGAAGTAAAAGAAAGCAAGTCGTTGGACAAGGAAATCGAGGAAGATAGATCAGCAAGGAAGATGGAAAGTGGACAACTTAGCAAGCAAAAAAAGTGACCAGTAGATGCTTTGGAGCACCTCGCAGGAAATAAGGAAAGACAAGTTGGTGAAGCCTTGAAAATTGGGTCAAGTTGACCTGGGGTTTTAGACACCTAGGGTGTAGGTATCTAGGGTTTTGACACCTAGGCTTCAGCCTAAGGCTGTCGGTGAGATATTGTAATGTATAAATAAAGGTCAAGAGGACTTGATATGGGTTCGATTATGTGATGATGAGTGATTGTTGTTATTTTTTAGAGAGAGGTATTGTGTGGAGAGGGAAGTCTATGTTGTAATATCTTCAACCGGGTGCGAAGATCAACCTTGTAGCTGGGTGTGAAGGGAAGGGAGATAGATGAAAGAGAGAAGGAGAGAGATCTGCAAGACAAGAGCGCAGATAGAACTGTAAGCTTTCACCTAATATATTATAAATCACAGTTTTGTGGACGTAGCCCTAGGGAGAGGGTGAACCACGTATATCATGTTGTTGTGTGTGATTGATGTTGTGTTCTTTACTCTTCTCCCCTAATTATGCATTAGTATGTTAGATCTGATCTATAATTGTGCGAAGTAGGTTTATGTTTGGGAAGAATAGTTTGATCTCCCCTTGTGATTTCCTTGATTCTACTTGCATTTCCTCTGGTTGTAGACACCTGTGTCCTACAACCCCCTATTTCTACTTCAGGTGAGACTGCATATGCTTCGCAGGTGTTGTCGAAAGGGCCAATAGTTAGGGCTTGTTGGTGCGCTATTAGAACTGAACTCTGGGTCTTCCCCTGTGCCAACAATATCTGTGAATGTGTTGATTAATAAATGTTATTATGATGCGTATATTTATGATATGAATGTGTGAAATCATAAATTCTAATATGATTTAAATCATTTTAGACCAAAAAGGAATTAATGTATGCAGTATTGATTCACACGCCCCCCCCCCCTCAGTACTATTGAACATTCCAACATGTCTAAGTAAATTATGTAACTTAATTGGGAAGTGGGAGGCCTCATGCAAGAAAAGGTCCTTCCTTCCTTTCATTATCATTCTTCCATTTTCCATTGATAAATCCCCTCCCATAAGCATTCTCTACTCCTCCATTCATAATAGGAGCATTCTACCTTTCCTTGATCATGAAGGAACATATGGGAAATCATGGTTTTTTATGCCTTGAAATGGTAAGGGAATCCCATGAAATTAGGGCTAGTAAAAGCCTAAGGAGGATAAAGACTCATTGTTGAGAATATGAGAGGAAATCAAATAGTTTTGAGAGTAAAACCATGGTTTAACATGCATAATATTTGAAAAAAACACCACAAACCTGTAACCCTATTGTTGTTTCCCATTGACTATTATGGTCAATTTCTTCTCCTCTAGGTTATTCCTAGAAGAAAACCGATAATATTGGACTCTTTATACCTGCATTGGAAGGAAAGAATATCCTTGAGGTATTTTGGATAAAATAAAGAGAAGATATTCCTTGTGTTGTCAAAGAGGAGATTAGTGCCATGGTAGGTTGAAAACTAGATGAGATCTTGGAGTGATCAGTAGTGAGAAAATTTTCTATGTCATGAGATAAATGGGTTGGATTGAGTGATACTAGAGCAGTATATGGGATTCCTTCACCCTCATGGTATAATGTTGTTTATTAGGGGTGGAATCCATAGTTGATTCCTACAGTTGGTGGAAAATCACTCCACAACAATTGGTTTGGTGAACTTCACTTGAAAACAAATAAGTAATAATTTTTATAGCTTCTGGAATCGAATTGTGATATAGCTTTGATATGGAGTGGGACATTTCAAAACTATATCATAGTTCAATTCCAAAAAATATAAACATTATTATTGCCAACTATGGAAACCTGAACATATGTAGAACAAATAAGTATTCATAACTAGCTATGTGTGGAATGCTTTATGTTCACACCATGTTTTTATAATGGGTAAAGAATGAATTAAAAATATGAAATGGTTATTTCCGCTAATTTTTATGTGCATGTCAATTATAAATGATGGTGTTGCTAGAAGGATAATTCAACCTCGCAATTGATTAATACAATAAGGGATTTCATATGGAGTTCCCTAGTGGCCAAGGGATGCATCCGAATACATCACATGACTAATAAATGGTTTTACATAGTCAATGATGGTAGGTTGGTGTAGTTTAGGAAGACGTTTGAAATGAGAATGAATAATTGAATATTGAAACCTCACTCCAAAATTTTATGTAGGAACCTATAAATAAAGGATGGTGAAAAATTAGTGATCATTGATAAGTGGGTAAAACATATGTTTCCATATCATGGAAACCCCTAAATTATGTCATGTTACTTGGAATTATAAAGCAAGGAAGCAAATGTTGTCTCATCTCCCCAAAAACAAGATCATTTTGAATGAAGATATATAATTCCCAAGGTGAAATGGAAATGCTACATATAGTGTTAAGGAAGGTTATCTATATGCATTATATAATGAATAAAGTTTGCAAAAGAAATTCCATTGAAAAGGATTTGGGGAACCTAGCAATTGGAAGAACATAGTATCATTCACAAACCTTTTAGATCAAAGGAAAGTCCAAAAAATAATAAAATAATATAAATAATTAATAAATAAATAGGTAAATAAGTAACTAAATTTCTCATAGACATAGAAGTAGGCTATAAGATGTAGTGATTGCATGAGAGAAGTCAGAAAAAATTACCATATTCTATTAAATTGTGAGGTTGGAGTGAAGGTTTGCAGTCTCTTGGGAGATACAATGAATCAAAACATACAAGCAAATTCTTCTACAAGAGACCTATTAACTTGATGGGATGATCTACATGAAAAACACTATCTTTTGAAAACTATGGGAGATAACCCCGGGATTTATTATGTGGATGTTATGGAAGGATTGAAATATTAAAATATTCAATTAGAAACTCCTAACCATCGAATCCGATATGGCTATAGAAATATCAAAGAAATATCAAAGGGTAGTTATAGAAGCTATCAATGTAAATATGAAATAAATAAATAAAAAAAAGACCTCCTTCAAGGGAGAAATTATATATATTGATTATTGATACGATTGAAGCTAAAGTTCATTTTCCAAACCAACATTAACAAATATTTAAAGTACAATCCTCTAAAGCAACATTCAGAAATACCTAAATAAGGTTGGTTGAACTAAAATTTAATGGATAATCTAGGGGTAATCTTGGTTTGGAAAGAGCAGGAAGCATTTTAATGGACCAAGAATGGCTTATGAAGGATGTTCATATCTTATTCTTACAATAGGAAACAAACAACAAAGTGGAAGAAGTAGCATTCTTAAAAGGCATCAACCTCTCTCAATCATTGGTGATCATGAATTTAGTTATAGAATGGAATTCTCAAATCCTGATAAACTTGTTGAAAGGAGGATCGATTAAATCCTAGGAGATGGAAATCATAATCAATTGGTGCCAGTACTCTACTCTTATTTAAGTTAACTTCTCACATGTCTATAGGTCAAAATAATTCTATTATAGATTGGTTAAGTAATTTTTATGTTCATTCTAATGGATAAGTTATAAGTTATCTCAAAAGAGAGAATATAATAGGGTATGGTGGCTAGAAAAACACTTTCCATTATTCCATGACCAAAACTAACCCTCAATCAGGGGAAAACTAAGAATATTAAAAAATTTGGTCATTTTCCCTTGAAGAAATTTTACGTAATGATTGGTTGAATTTTGATTAAGGGGGAGGAGTCGTAGAGAACACAATCATATATGTGATATTATTCCAACTTGATAATTCGTAGGAGTATAACCTAAGAAAACCTTTTGTTTTATAAATTTACAGTGCAAGGGGTATACATCATCATTTGAAATAACCTATGAGCTTATATCGGAAAGTACAAAACTTCATGGGCAAGGAGAATGAGTCATGGAGGTTCATTCCTTTATTTGTCACTTTTAGATTGTGTATTGGTCAAATGGAAACAATATTTTCACCAAGATAGGGGGCCTATAAATATCATATTCCTTATTTAATGAAAATGCATGTACTTGGTTCAAAATATTTATTATTCTAGAGGATCAATTTATATGCCTTCGCAATCCCAATCTCCTTATTGAAAATTGTTTAAGTTGTGAAAGGTCATGATATTTTCTCTATAAAGAGAGGAAATATGAAGGAATTTACGAATTATAATCTTCACCCACCAATGATATCTCTATGTTTCTTTATTACTTTCCAAGTGTACAAGGCACAATTAGGAAATCCAAAGGAAAATGAGAAGAATATTCTTAGACTTGTCTGGAGAAATTCTAGTTTTGAGCCAAAGTTATCCTAGCGTGATCAAATAAAATACCAAGTGAACAAATTTATAACCATTTGACCATCATTCATAGTTTTCTCTGTATGCCAAATTAAAACCTATAGATTGATAACACAAGGAAGTCAAGAATATGTTGAATGCCATTCACTCTTTTATTATACTATAGTTGAAGAGGAGAAGCTATAGGAAGATGAACCCAAAACGAAGCAAGCTCACATGGTAAAGTCTAGTTATTTTGAGATATTTTTTTTTAATAATAATGTATTTCCATAGGGTATTCACATAATGAGCCTATGACATAGCACATGCATCCAATATGCGATATAAAATAATATTGGAGTTATTTAACTAAATATTAAAGAATGTGTATGTATATCTTTTTGTTGACCCCCCTCCCAATACACCTTTCTAATTAAAAAAAAAGTTTATATTAACTAGATAGCCTAGGTATCTATTATTTTTGTGACATTTTTAATGCCTACTTTTATTTATACCCTTAGTATGGTGACATGGGAAAACTCTTATAAAATCTAGATGAGTATTATGTAAAGAAGGAATTTTTTTGGGATGGCCTTAAAACTGATGTTCAACGTTTGTGGGAGAATGTTTGGTTTGAAAAAAAAATAAGGTGGAAACAATTAAGAGCCCAGGTATTTTACAACCATTAGCCATCCCAAGTCAGTGGTGTGAGGAGGTTTCCATGTATTTCATCACAGGGTTAAAAAGCCTGAAGGAAAGAGTGTCATCATCGTTATTGTTGATAGACTGGAAAAGTATGCACACTTTTTTGCACTCTCTCATCCTTTCAAATCCAGTACAATTTCCACCACATTCATGGAGACAGTTAAAAATCTACATGGAATTCAAAAGATTATTGTAAATGACAAAGATTCCATCTTCACTGGACATTTTTGGACATATTATTTTCTTGTTTGGGTACTCAATTGGCTCATATCTCATCTTATCATCCTCAACCTCATGGAAAAACTGAGATAGTGAACAAATGTCTGTAAGGATACCTTCGTTGCTTTGTCTATGATTAAAAAACACAATGGTTCAAGTGGTTACCCTTGGAAGAATGGTGGTATAACACTTCCTTTCATAATGCAACAAAAATGACACCAGTTATGGCACTCTATGGATGTCACCCACCATCCATCACTTCTTCTCTAAAATAAAAATCTAAGGTTCAAGAAGTGGAAGATCACATCAAGAATCAACAACAAGTTCTCCAACTCTTAAAGGACAACCTGACCATGGCACAAAATTACATGAACCAACAAGTAGATCAACATTGTAGTGAAAGAAGTTTTGAAGTAGGGGATTGGGTATTTTTAAGACTACAACCATACAAACAAATGTCCCTCAAGAAAGATAAGACGTATAAGAAATTATCACCAAAGAAATATGGCCCTTATAAGGTGTTGCAAAAGATTGGTACTATGGCATACAAATTGGATATGCCTGCATCTTCGTGAGTACACTTAATTTTCCATGTTTCATGCTCAAAGAAGGTTATAGGTGACAAGATCCCAATTCAAACTATATTTCCAGAACTTGATGAAGAAGGAAAAATCATATTGAAGCCTAAATATATCACTGACACAAGAATTTTCCAGTTGAGGAAAATATCCATTTCAGAGTATCTCATTAAATGGAAGAAACTACATGATGAAGATTCCACTTGGGAAGATGAGTATTTTATATAGAAACATCTAGAATTACTCAAGTGTTGCGGACACCACTTGTATGAAGGGGAGGGGAATGTTAAGACCTAAATAGTGGCACATTACCCCTTAATTGGGGCATATTAAATTAGTATTATTATTTAATTTATTTCGTCTTGCACCATTAGTTGTAATTGTACCTCCTAGTCTCATATATATACCAAGGAGACCTTTTCATTTGGAATCATCTTGTATTTGTCTATTCATATGATGTATAAGGAGGTTTCCCCCTTGAAGAGGCTTATTATATGAATTTCTCTCTTTGTCAAGGCATTGGGTACTTATTTTTAGGTTTTTATGCTATTTTTTATATTTGGTTATGAACATTATCCACAACAGAAGCATAATACATTGCAACAACATCATGTTGCACACAAATCCTTTGGATGAAGCAAACAATGCAAGGGATTAAGGTGGAATACAATCATATGATTTATATACTATGTGAAAATATCAGTGCTATAAGTATTTCCAAGAATCCAGTGATGCACTCAAAGACAAAGCACATCCCAAACAAATATCATTTTCTGAGGGAACAAGTAAATAATAAGATTGTCAAGTTGGAGTATGTTCCCACCAAGGAACAAATTGTAGATATGTTTAACAAGCCCCTTCCTAAAGATGCATTTGCGTACCTCATAGAGAGATTAGGGGTTCATCAAATCCCTAAGTGAAAAAAATATGTTGTCCTTGATGTCAAAAGGGGAGAGAAAGAAGAAACACCAGAGTATAAAAAAAAGGGGGAGAGAAAGAAGGAAAACCAGACGATCATACTTTCATAGGGAGAAGAAAGCAAGCAAGAAAGAAAAAGTATCAATATCACACTGACGAGGGAGCACTCAATAACATAATGACAAGGGGAGTATCTCAACAATAGATTTTCCATCAATGAAAAAGGGGGATATTGTTGGATAATATTTTCATTGATGTCAAGGTGCATATGTGGTTGAGCATATTATCGTTGATGAAAAATGGCATGGAAGGCTTGGTAGTTTAGGAAGTACAGTCAGTTGGAAGATATAACTATTGATATAACTAACAAAATGGAAGTTGTTGACATTATGGGAAGAATTGTTAAAGACCTTAGAGACAAAAGTAAACCATATAGCCAAATGGTAATGGAGATAATTGAAAAGGTAGTTTCCAACTTCGGTGCTTCAAATATTGATGCTCATTTGGAGGGATTTCTCATTGATGGAATACCTTATGGCCTTTGAGAAAAAATAAATGACCAACAAGGAAATTCAATTACCCTAATAGATCGAAGATAAACAATTGATGAAATTTTTCAATGATGGAGATTGAATTGGAAAGAGCCATCAATGAAGAATATTTGATTGTAAGGAATATTTAGGGTGACAAGTGGTGCAAAAGAAGTATGGGAAAGAAATTATTATCCATCATATTAGTCAATGATGAATAAGAGAAGTTCGATCAAAGTCAGAAGGATTTTGTAAAAAGTCTCGGCATTAGATGATGGTCTTGGGGATATCTAGCCATTCATGTCATATCCAGATCAATGGACATAAGTCATCTCGAAGGTTAAAATATACAAGGATATTAAGGAAGAGATCAATCCTGGTTTAGAAGAGATCAACGCCAGAGATTGAATGTGCCATTAGATCTATTTCTCTCGTCGCCCTGGATTCAACCATCATAGATTCTAAGATGTTGAATGTTGGTTAAGTGTTGAGATACATCAACTGGCGTAAGAACCCCCACACAGGAGATGACATGTGGAAGGTGAGGTCCCACAGCATATGATCTCCATGGAAAATATTTTAACACATATCGATGACGGAGATTATATAAGCCACTAGATCAATGACCCAGAATGAAATTTGTAAAGGGGAGGAGACTAGCATGAGGGGAATATTTGATCATTGACAAAAAGGTAAAATAAACGGTCCTCAAAATTTTTGGGCTCTCAACTAGCAAGAAGTTTAATAATGAGGCAACCCCCCACAATTTTGACATGTGATAGAAAGAAAATGCACGAGTCGACATATTTTTTTATTGGAGCTCCCCCCGCCTCGAGATACAAGTCAAGGGTCCAACCCCCTGCAATAAATATCATGGTCCCATGAACTTTGTTCTGTGCCCATTGGGCTAACTAAAGTAATGAAGTAAAATAATCCCCAACAGATTATGCATGGTGTGAACTACTTCAATGGCGGATTTTCTACTAGCTGGCTCAACGAATCACTGGGTCCACTTCCAACGTTAATAAATTCCATGTATAGTCTAATTAAACCATACTTATCTTTATTTAGGATGATGAGAATATTAAGCTCGACTATGAAGATGAAGTAACAAAACAGGGAGCACTAATATGGTGATTTTGGTATAATCAAAGAACAAAGAATTGATATGAAGATTGTTTGTTGAATATAGAGATAAAAGGAGAACATTTTTGTGGTGGTGTAACAAGGAAGATCGAATTTTGGGAATTATAAGAGACCGAATACTTGTTCTGTGCATTTAATTTTCAGGGAAATGATCGAAAGGTATGGTGACATAAAATTTACAGGAGTAATTTCGGTGAACATGAGCAGTATTAAGGCATAAGGATTGCAACAAGAATACAAAGAAAATTATTAATAAGATCTGGTACACTTATTGTTGGCATAGGGGTAGACCCAGGGTTCAACTCTTCAACAATGCACCAACAAAACCCTAACTATCAGCCCTTTCGTAAACACCTGCGAAGCAGGCGAAGTCTCACCCAAGGTAGAGGCAGGGGGGTTACAAGACTCAAGTGTCTGTAGCCAAGCTGGGACATATATCTGTGATTACAACACTCTACAGGGTACTTAGGAACAACGTCTATTAATTCATTATCTTTATTCACATCGAAGATCAAGTCCTAAGTATAGATCGATGCAATAATAATGACAAAATACACATCACACATAGCATCATAAGTCAGTTCTAACACATTCAACATATACAAAGCATTAAAATTTCATATATCTATCTATCATTCATAACATTCAATGCACTAAGTAGATTCATAGCATAAACATTATAACGCAAAGAAAACCATCAACACAAGATTTACGTGGTTCACCCCAGTGTGGGGCTACGTCCACCAAAGACTTCTTCTTCTTTATTAGTCTTTAATCTCTTACATCCATCCGCTCCTATGCACTAAGCCATAGAGCCAAGTTTTTCACTGGACAGGTGATCTATGCACTAAGCACTAGATCGACCTTCCCAAAATCAGGTCAAGGCATAGAACCAACTCCTCTACAAGAATGGAGCCTTACATGCATGTTTTGTTGCAAAAATCAACTCAAAACTACTTGCCTCTTTTACTTAGCCAATTACATCCTCTTCGCACATAGCTACCACTACTTCTACCTTACAATCTCTTCTTATTTATACTTTTACATTCGCTTACAAAAAGTCCTAATCATGGGTAAACCCATGGGACGACATCCCATAAACCCTAATACAAAAACCCTAATGAACCCCTTGTTGAGTCCACAAAACAAGTGAGATTTCGTGATCTCAGCTCTGCCTGGGCGCTCCATCTTCGATGAGCCAGTTGAAGTACAAAATTGTTCAAACCTGACCAATGTTTCCTCAAAACTTGGTCGAGGGCCAACAGGCCCCCAACACTCACCTGTGACTTGTCCTGAGTCACTCAGACTGGGCAATGCTTCTTCGAAGGCCTCGAGCTTAGCTCGAGCTACCTTGACCTGCTACTTCACCTGAGCCTCCTTCTCAGCAAACTCCTGGATCATCTGCGATGTAACATGCCCTTTCAGGCATTGTTCCATTGTCACAACTACTTGGTCCAGTTTCAATCCTTGTCCTTCGATCTCTTCAAACACCGCACAGGCTATATCCTGCACTAGTTGTAGCCTCTGTGTGACTTCCATTACTCTGTCGTAGATGGCAGTAATCTGTTGTTGGACCGTGCATTGTTCTTGTGATATCTTCATTCTCTCAACTGCAGTGAGCGACTTCATCTTCGCTTGAACTGTCAGTGCATGTTGTTGCGCCTCTTGTAGCTGCGCTTCCAACTTCCTAAGTTCTGGGTCTTCCATGAGATTTTCGTAGGTCTGCGCACTTCTGTTTCTTAGTTTCTTGCATTCTAAGGTGAGGACTTTGATATTTTCAACTGCGCTCTTAGCGGCTTCCTCCCTCTAATAGTGCACTTCATGTGGAGTGCTTGGAACTTCTTGGATCTCCAACTCCATTACCCTTTCTTGAAGTTGTTGAATGGCCTCAGTGAGCTTCATCACTTGAACCTCGACTGCTTCATGTTCCTCCTATGCCAAGCCTAGAACAGAGAAAAGTTTTCTACTCACTACTTCTTTGACTGCAGTATGCTCTGCGAGAAGTTGGTCCTTTTCCCTCTGTATATTTTCTTTGTCCTCCTCGAGCATCGCCCAAAACTCATCCTTTTAATTTTCATATGTACTTACACAGTACCGCGCAACTCTCAGCTGCTCCAGGATCTCCTCTTTTTCTTTCTTCGGGGATTTTGTGGCCTGTTCCTTTTCTTCTTGGACTCGCTGAAGCCAAGCCTCTATTGCATCTTCCAGTCTTCGAAGTTGGGTTGGTTCATCCCCCAACTCTGCAGTCTTCGACAAGGAAGGCGCAGTAGGTACTGCGCGACTCAATTAAATGGATCGATGAATTTCCTTCGGTTCCTTCTCAACTCTTACATACAACTCTTCTTTCTTCACACCATATCTATGTAAGAGGTCCTTGGATGCATCCACCATTGCTTTGCAGACTAGAGCGATGTCATCCTCTATGAGTGTGGCCTTTAGCTAGTGCTTACTAGTGTGGGTATTCTTTCTTGCTGAAGGTTTCTGCAGAGAAACCTTCCTCTTATTTGATGCTTTTGCCATGGTAGGGGGATCCTTCAATGGTGTAACTTCGCCTTCTCCTTGTTTTTCTCCTTCTTCCCCCCCTCCTTCTTGGTTTACTTCATCTCCTCCTCCTCCTATGTACTTTCTTCTAAAGAGTTGTTCTCCTCATCAGTACTTATGTTCCGAACTTCCTCCTTTTTATTCTTCTTCTTCACACTTGTATTTCCTACATGCTCGAACTGGGTGACCAAGGGGCTTCCGATGATGTCAGGGTCAGAGAGTTCTGCATCATCAATCGGTACCAGGAACTTCGCCAGCCAATCCTTCATGATATTTTACATGTCTTTGTCGGTCAGCTTATAATAGTATTGTAATTCTTCCTTACTCTCATCCCTAAGCGTAGTGATACAAATAAAGTGTGGGTCTACGTGGAACTTATCTAGTGGTCTGTACTGGTGCATAGTGTGTGATGTTATGTGCAGCAACGACTCAATAGAAACCTCCAGTTGCTGATAGTAGGCATGGAACACTGCGTTCAGCTGCCATTGCTTCGACATATCGTTCGTATACCACAAGGTGGAGAACCTCGCGGCCAATGGCTCTGATCATTCAATTTATGGAAAAGTTGCTCCCTTCGACATTTTCCAAGTGACAAATGAAATCAACACAAGAAACCAGCTGAAATGGAAGTCGTATCCCTGATCCTACGCTTCACGACAGTCTTTCTCGAGCTCATTGATGAGGTAACTCACCCAATTCATTTGCATCCCCTCCACGCATTTTCCTGTGAGGTCCACCACGAATCCGGTGACCTGCGTGGGGTGATTATTTCTGACGATCTTTCCAGCTATGAGTTGGAAATCTAAGTGCATTGCGCAATCTTGGATGGAGGCTACCTTGTAGCCTCACTTTTCCTTCTCAACTTCACCATATGCCTCCTTAATGCGTTGTGCCAGGGAGCGATCTGAGGTCTTCCCTGGGTAGAACTACTGAGGGTTGGGTCCCTGCATTCTTAGTCATGTGATCATGTGGATCAGTGTCAGATCCACAATAATTTACCTGTCGATCCACAGATATCCTCCATGATAGCAAGACAAGAGGATTTTAACACAAGTGTTAACCTCCTGATGTCGGCCAAAATGAGGGATCTTCATTACGTTCAGTATCATGGACTATGTGAGATCCTTTGTCCAATGTTGGGAGACTATGCGAGGATTCTTCCCAATCGTCTTCATTAAATATCTATGGGGCGCGAGCATCATGTAGTTCTTTCTGTATCCAAGGTTAAAGTCATTGTTCTTCAATGCGGGGATCTGTCCTAACTCGGTTCCAACTACGTGTATTCCCTTCAGTATGTACGTACTGATCAATGTGTATTCAAATTCCAGTGGAATGATGTTGTGGTTAACCATGCCATCCAAAGGCGGGATATAGTCCGGTAAGACCGATTGGATATGCTTCGCATTAGACAGATCGTCGTGGTGCTTACTTCGCTTCTCAGACGTGGGGTTGACACGTTTCAAGCAACGTTCAGTTGAAGGGGAAGCTTGTATTCCCCTAGTCAATGATCCCTATACTCCCTCAGACATAGCTTTATCAGCCATAAACTTCTTCAGAACTTCTTCGACAAATTTCTCTAGCTCAGTGCGCTCGACCGACATTCTCATTGTTAACGAATAAGTCGAAAATGGTGAATGGATAGCAGGGTAATCAACAGATGATGAGGTCTGATAGCACAACTTGACACACACAATCACTTTGTTTCTTGTCTCAAATAATCACGGGTCACAAAAAGTGGTCCCGACGCAGCGTCCAACGGGTTAAATAAGAAAGTGTCATAACGGATTCCTCCAATGGAAAAGAATGCCTCAATCAATGCGAATATTTCTATTATGGCACGGTCTCAACATCTAGCAGTGATCTATCCACCCATAAATGTGTTTCCTAGCCATTTTAGGGCATCATTCTAACGGTTGAGGTGCCTCCAATGGTCATATAGCTTCGCCAGGGTGAAGTCCCATTCTGTGTGGTTCTGCTATTCCAGCGAGGTTCAAATCCTGCAAACCTACCTCCTACGAAGTTCCAATCTGTGAAATCTTCCATCTGTTCTCTGTAACTTCTTGTATCTTTTCCAACTTAACCTTCTTCTTACTGATCTTCCTTGCCTTCTTTCTTGTGATTTGATTTTCTCTAACTATTTCTAGATTTCTCTTTCCATTCTTATTCTTATCTTGTCCTATCAAAGTGACTTCACACTGTTGATGTGCTCTCAAAGGGTTCGAAGTTAATATCCCTTCTCTTACTATTTCTTGGGTGGCTATACTTCTTTCTTGTATAGATAGGTCCTTCAAACCTTCTTGCATTCTTTCAACCTTTCAACCTCGATAACTAATTCTCTAGTCTTTTGTTTCTTCAATTCAACTTCTCGTTCTTCTATCAGTCGATCTATTTTTCTAGCTATGAGATCCCTTAGTTCTTGTTTTTTTCTTTTCTGTAGCTTCTTCCTATGATTTCCTTCTGATCTGATCTTTCTCAATCCAAGTATTTCCTAACAAAAGAGGGAATGGGGTGTTGTTCTAAACAAACCTAATGACTTCAAATTCCTCTTCAGTCGATGTTCCATGAATGATAACAGGTACATTAACAACTCTTCCACATAGGGTTATCATCTTTCCTTTAAATAAACCTATTCTTCTCAATGAAGGTATCACAGTAGGTTTTCCCAATATTTCCCAAGTTTTTTCCATCATAATATTCACTAGTGTCTCCTCATCCAAGACGCAGTCCATGCCGAAGTCTCCTATTCTTGTATCTATGCGTTGTTTTTCTTTCAAGATCTCGGATAAACTGACATCTTTTTTATCAGCCATTGCTTCTTCTAACTGTACTAATGTAGTCTGAACTTTCTCTGATTCTTTCTCTTGATGGTTCTTTAACATTATCTTATTCTCTTAATAGTTTTCTTATCCCATATTCATCCTTTCAACTTTAGCAATCATCCTTGGGCAATCCTCAACCTCATGACCAACAATTTTACAGGAAAGACAAATAGGACCTATACCAGGGAATTCCTTAGAAAGATGTCCCGGTCTTCTGTAGTTATAACATAATTTCAATCCCCTCTTTATTTTAAATGTTCCCCAACCTTTCTTGTACTGCGCACTAGGATCACAGTGTTGAGCCTGTAATCTGCAAAAATTCTTTCTAGGTTCCTGCATCCATTTATTAGTCCAAAAATTCTTTCTATGTATAGGAATAACATATCTTTCTCTATTTGTATCAAATTTATTCAAATCAAATTTTTCTTCCAATTGTACCCTATCTTTTAGACTAGGGCATAATCTATCAAACATACCTATATTCGTGCTTTTGAAACAAAAATTTCCACTTATCTTACTCTATCCAAGCACAAAGCTTTACCTCTTTCAAGATCTTACCTCTTTTCTTCATATCAGGTTTCTTTCTTAGCACAGAGGTTCGCAATTCAAGTAGAATATTGCGCAATACAACAACAGATCTATGCACAAATATTCTCTTTTCTTCAGTTCCCAACAATCACAGTTTCAGGTCTCGACAACGGAACCATTTGTTGGCATAGGGGAAGACCCAGGGTTCAAGGTTTCAAGAGAACACCAACAAAACCCTAACTACTGGCCCTTTCAGAAACACCTGCGAAGTAGGCGAAGTCTCACCCGAGGTAGAGGCAGGGGGGGTTACAGGACTCAAGTGTCTGTAACCAAGCTGGGACATAGATCTGTTATTACAACACTTCACAGGGTATTTAGGAATAACGTCTATTAATTCATTATCTTTTTTCACATCGCAGATCAAATCCTAAGTACAGATCAACGCAGTAATAATGACAAAATACACATCGCACTTAGCATCATAAGTCAGATATAACACATTCAACATATACAAAGCATTAAACTTTCATATATCTATATATCATTCATAACATTTAATGCGCTAAGCAAATTCACAGCATAAACATTATAACACAAAGCAAACCATCAACACAAGATTTATGTGGTTCACCCCAGTGTGGGGCTACGTCCACCAACAAATTCTTCTTCTTTATTAGTCTTCAATATCTTACATCCATCTTCTCTTGTGCACTAAGCCACAGAGCCAAGCTTCACATTGGACAAGTGATCTGCGCACTAAGCACCAGTTCCACCTTCCCAAAATCAGGTCAAGGCATAGAGCCAACTCCTCTACAAGCACGGAGCCTTACATACATGTTTTGTTGCACAAAGAAACTCAGAACTACTTGTCTCTTTCACTTAGCCAATTACATCCTCTTCGCACATAGCTACCACTACTTCTCCCTTACAATCTCTTCTTATTTATACTTTTACATTCGCTTACAAAAAGGCCTAATCATGGGTAAACCCATGGGCCGACACCCCATAAACCCTAATGAACCCCTTGTTGGGTCCACAAAACAAGTGATATTCCGCGATCTCAACTCCGCCTCGGCGCTCCATCTTCGACCATCCTGACGAAGTACAAAAGTGGTCAAACCTGACTAATGTTTCTTCAAAACTTGGTCAAGTGCCAACAAGCCCCCAACAGGTCCTTCCTTCCTTTCATTATCATTCTTCCATTTTCCATTTAGAATTCCCCTCCCATAATCATTCTCTACTCCTCCATTCATAATAGGATCATTCTACCTTTCCTTGATCATGAAGGAACATATGGGAAATCATGTTTTTTTATGCCTTGAAATGGTAAGGGAATCCCATGAATTTAGGGCTAGTAAAATCCTATGGAGGATAGAGACTCATTGTTGAGAATATGAATGGAAATGAGATGGTTTTGAGAGTAAAACCATGGTTGAACGTGCATAGTAGTTGAAAAAAACACCACACCTATAATGCTATTGTTGTTTCCCATTGACTATTATGGTCAATTTCTTCTCATCTAGGTTATTCCCAAAAGGAAACCAACAATATTGGATTCTTTCAACCTGCATTAGAAAGAAAAAATATCCTTGAGGTATTTTGGAGAAAATAAAAAGAAGATATTCCTTGTGTTTTCAAATATGAGACTAGTTCCATGGTGGGTTGATAACTAGATGAGATATTGGAGTGATCGGTAGTGAGAAAATTGTCTATGTCATGAGATAAATGGGTTGTATTGAGTGATACTAGAGCCCTATATGGGATTCCTTCACCCTCATGGTATCATGTTCTATCTTGGGGGTGGAATGCATAGTTGATTCCTATCATTGGTGGAAAATCACTCCTCGACAATTGGCTTGGTGGACTTCACTTGAAAACAAATAAGTAATAATTTGTATAGCTTCTGGAATCGAACTGTGATATAGTTTTGATATGGAGTGGGGCATTTCAAAACTGTATCATAGTTCAATTCCAAAATATATAAACATTATTATGGCCAACTATGGAAACCTGAACATATGTAGAACAAATAAGTATTCATAACTAGATATGTGTGGAATTCTTTATGTTTACACCATGTTTTTATAATGGGTAATAATGAATTAAAAATATGAAATGGTTGTTTCTGCTAATTTTTGTGTGCATGTGAATTATAAATGGTGTTATTTCTAGAAGGATAATTCAACCTCACAATTGATTAATACAATAAGGTATTTCATATGGAGTTCCCCAATGGCCAAGGGATGCATCCAAATACATAAGATGACTAATAAATGGTTTTACATAGTGAATGATGGTAGGTTGGTGTAGTTTAGGAAGACGCTTGAAATGGGAATGAATAATTGAATATTGAAACCTCACTCCAAAATGTTATGTAGGAACCTATAAATAAAGGATGGTGCAAAATTAGTGATCATTGGGAAGTGGGTAAAAAGTATGTTTCCATATCATGGAAACCCCTAAATTATGGCATGTTACTTGGAATTATAAAGTAAGGAAGCAAATGTTGTCTCATCTCCCCCAAAACAAGATCATTTTGAATGAAGAAATATAACTCCAAGGGTGAGAGGGAAATGTAAATGGTACATATAGTGTTAAGGAAGGATATCTATATGCATTATATAAGCAATAAAGATTGCAAAAGAAATTCCATTGAAAAATATTTGGGGGAACCTAACAGTTGGATGAACATAGTAGCATTCACAAACCTTTTGGATCAAAGGAAAGTCCAAAAAATAATAACAAAAATAATAAAATAATAAAAATAATAAATAAATAAATGGGTAAATAAGTAAATAAATTTCTCATAGGCATAGAAGCAGAATGAAACCTAAAAGATGTAGTGATTACATGAGAGAATCCAAGGAAAAATCCCATATTCTATTAAATTGTGAGGTTGGAGTGAAGGCTTGGAGTCTTTGGGAGATACAATGAATCAAAACAGACATGTGAATTCTTCTACAATAGACCTATTAACTTGATGGGATGATCTACATGAAAAACACTAGCTTTTAAAAACTATGGTAGATAACCCCGATATTTATTATGTGGATGTTATGGAAGGCTTGAAATATTAATATTAAAATATTCAATTAAAAACTCCTAACCATCGAACCAGATATGGTTATAGAAATCTCAAAGGGTAGATAGATAAGCTATCAATGTCAATATGAAATAAAAAAATACCTCCTTCAATAGATAAATTAGATATATTGATTATTGATACAATTGAAGCTAAAGTTCATTTTCCCAACCAACATTAACAAATATATAAAGTACGATCCTCTAAAGCAACATTCAGAAAAACCTAAATACGGTTGGTTGAACTAAAATTTGATGGAGAATCTAGGGGTAATCTTGGTTTGGAAAGAGCAAGAGGTGTTTTAATGGACCAAGAATGGCTTATGAAATATGTGCATATCTTGTTCTTACAATAAGAAGCAAACAACAAAGTGGAAGAAGTAGCATTCCTAAAATGCATCAACCTCTCTCAATCATTGGTGATCATAAATTTAGTTATAGAATGGAATTTTCAAATCCTCATAAACTTGTTGAAAGGAGGCTATATTAAATCCTAAGATATGGAAAACATAATTAATTGGTGCCAATACTCTACTCTTATTGAAGTTAACTTGTCACCTATCTATAGATGAAAATAATTCTATTATAGATTGGTTAAGTAATTGTTATGTTGATTCTAATAGAAAAGTTAAAAGTTATCTCAAAAGAGAGAATATAATAGAGTATGGTGGCTAGAAAAACACTTTGCATTGTTCCATGACCAAAAATAATCCTCAATCAAGGGAAAACTAAGAATATTAAAAATTGTGGTCATTTTCCCTTGAAGAAATTTTACGTAATGATTGGTTCAATTTTGATTACGGGGGGAGGAGGAGTCGTAGAGAACACAATAATATATGCGATATTATTCCAACTTGATAATTCATAGGAGTATAACCTAAGAAGACCTTTTGTTTTCTAAATTTCCAGTCCAAGGGGTATACATCATCATTTGAAAGAACCTGTGAGCTTATATCGGAAAGTACAACACTTCATGGACAAGGAGAATAAGTCATGGAGGTTCATTCCTTTATTTGTCACTTTTAGATTGTGTATTGGTCAAATGGAAACAATGTTTTCACGAAGATAGGGGGCTATAAATATCATATTCCTTATTCAATGTCAATGCATGTACTTGGTTCAAAATATTTAGCATGTTAGACTATCAATTTAGATTCCTTCCCAATCCCAATCTCCTCATTGAAAATTGTTTAAGTTGTGAAAGGTCATGATATTTTCTCTATAAAGAGAGGAAATATGAAGGAATTTACGAATTCTAATCTTCACTCACCAATTATATCTATATGTTTCTTTATTACCTCCCAATTTTACAAAGCACAATTAGGAAATCCAAAGGAAAAGGAGAAGAATTGTCTTAGACTTGTCTAGAAAAATTCTAGTTTTGAGCCAAAGTTATCCTAGCATGATCAAATAAAAGACCAAGTGAACAAATTTATAAGCATTTGACCATCGTGCATAGTTTTCTCTATATGCCAACTTAAAACCTATATATTAATACCACAAGTAAGTCAAGAATACATTGAATATTGGAATTCACTCTTTTCTTGCACTATAGTTGAAGAGGAAAAGCTAGAGGAGGATGAAACCAAAATGAAGCAAGCTCACATGGTACAGTCTAGTTCTTTTGTCCTATTTTATTTTAATAATAACGTATTTGCATAGGGTGTTCGCATGGTGAGCCTATGACATAGCACATGCATCTAATATGGGATATAAAATAATATTGGAGTTATTTAACTAAATATTAAAGAATGTGTATGGATATCTTTTTTGTTGAACCCCCTCCCAATACACCTTTCTAATTAAAAAAAAAAGTTTATATTAACTAGATATCCTAGGTATCTATTATTTTTGTGACATTTTTAATGTTTATTTTTATTTATACCCTTAGTATGGTGATTTATAAACTCTGGACGAGTATTTTGTAAACTTATGGACTACCTTATTTTCTTTTCCTTATTTTAAATTAATGAGAAAACTAATTAGAGATTGATGGAGATTCTAACAACATTATTTGATTCACATCATCCAATAAGGTCAAACTAATCCAATTTACCTAGATCATGCATTTTTTTTCTCCTTCCCAAAGGCGAAATCAATCAAACAAAGTAAACTAGTAGCAAAGCGGTTGGATTTTGAGTAATTAATATGTCAATGTCTATATCACACTCGGTGGAGAAAAATCATTTCTAGAAGCTATAGGCACATATTCTTATGACCCTTTATTTGGTTCTACCCAATGGGGATTCATTACAAAGTCTTTCAACTAGGTAGTTTTTCATGTCTTGGTCAAATCCTTGATTTCTAATGATTTTTTTGTTAAACTCTCAATTTCGATGGGTCCTAAATTAATGGCAGAATATACATAGTGGGTTGATACATGAGATTTGGGGCTATGTTGAGCCTTGTAATGTTTGAGAAACCATATAAATTGCTGCAAATGTGAAACATTTATGTGTCACAAAGAGGGTTTTGGTTATCGAACAATGAAGAGAAAGAAGAAGAGATGCAAAGAACACCTATATCTAGACAATATATTACTTTCATTTTTAATAATTTTAAACACACCAATGTGAGCTCAAGCGTTATAATATTGCCTAATTAGTAAACCCTATATACATATTTGTTATTGTCACATAAAAGTCTCTTCACGATTTTGTATGCACCCCTCAATTTGATGGAACATGTTATTTTATATTTATGTTTATATTTGTAGGATATCTTGGAGTATATAGTAGTAACCTTGGCTCTATTTTAATAAGAATCTAAGCTCAATATCTAAATATTTAGAGAATCCTTACTTTAAATTTTAGTGAAATCTATCTTCTATAGTTACTGCATAGTGATCAATTAATAAGAGAAGTAAAATTAGTTTTTATCAACATATATGTATATGGTTTATTTAATGATATAACTACATTATGTATTATTGGGTATCCTATATCAACTCTATAAAGCATGAGTGTTTTTGTTGATAAGTTATTTTACATTCTTTTTACTTAAAATTTTTAACATTTTTTCTCTTCTATATTTTGATATTATGACACTTCACATGCTTTGTAAATTCTCATGATAAAATATTTTTCAAAGGCTATAACTACATTATGTATTATTGGATATCATATATCAACTCTATAAAACATGAGTGTTTTTGTTGATAAATTATCTCTTACTTTCTCATTACTTAAATTTTTTATCTTTTTTTTTTCTATTTTTTAAAGGCTCTAATATCTTTATTGATAAGTTATCTCTTAAATTTTCTCTATTTAATTTTAACTTTTTTGCTCATAATAATATTTATGTACTTTATTTTTGCTTTAGTTTTAATCTTTTCTTTCTCACATTAATATTTCTTTGTATTTTGATATTATTTTAATTTTTTCTTTCTCACATTAATATTTCTTTGTATTTTGGTATTATGACACTTTATTCTTATGGTAAAATATTTTTCAAAGGATCGAGTATCTTTGTTGATAAGTTATTTCTTAAATTTTTTTATATTTTGGTACTATATGACACTTCATATGCTTTGACAATTCTCATAGTAAAATATTTTTTAAAGGATTTAGTATCTTTGTTGATAAGTTTTTTTTTGTTTGTTAATTTGTGACGCTACGCGATTAACCTGTGGCTTGAAAAACCGCGATTCAGGGCATCTAAATCCAAGCCATCAAAATCACCCGGAGATCGCATCCGGCCTCAACCACACCAACCCTTAACATGGTTGGATTTTTTTCTCCTCAATATTTTGGTATTATGACACTTCACATGCTTTGTAAATTCTTATGATAAAATATTTTTCAAAGACTATAACTACATTATGTATTATTGGATATCCTATATCAACTCTATAAAACATCTGTTTTTGTTGATAAGTTATCTCTTACTTTCTCATTACTTAAATTTTTTAGCTTTTTTTTCCCTCAATATTTTGGTATTTAATATTATGACATTGCACATGTTCTTATGGTAAAATATTTTTTAAAAGCTCTAATATCTTTGTTGAGAAGTTATCTCTTAAATTTTCTCTACTTTAATTTTAATTTTTTTCCTCATAATAATATTTATGTACTTTCTTTTTGCTTTAGTTTTAATCTTTTCTTTCTCACAATAATATTTCTTTGTATTTTGGTATTATGACACTTCACATGCTTTGACAATTCTTATGTAAAATATTTTTCAAAGGATCTAGTATTTTGTTGATAAGTTATCTTTTAAATTTTCTTATATTTTGATATTATGACACTTTACATACTTTGACAATTCTTATAGTAAAATATTTTTTAAAAGATTTAATATCTTTGTTGTTGATAAGTTATTTTTTAAATTTTCTTTACTTTAATTTTAAATTTTTTTCTCATAATAATATTTATAATATTTTCTCTTTACTTTAGTTTAATATTTTTTTCTCACATTAATATTTATAAAATTTAAAATTTCTTTGTTATGAAAAAAGAGATTTTAAAAACTCGAAATTAAAGTTAATTTTAAGAAAATTGTTTTTTATTTTTATTATTATTATTTATTCTTTCTTTTTCTTATTAAAAAATATAATTAGTTTTCTATTTTTAATTTTTAATATTATTACTAGCTATTTAAAAAATGAATGTTGTATATTAAGTTTTAACATTTTAAGATATTAATCTTTTTACTTTCTCTTTAGTCTTTTTTTTTAAACATTTTTCCCATAATATCTATTTATTATCACTTATCCCGATAATAAGGAATCTCACCCGAATTCCATCCTTGAAATTCTCAGATACCTCTAGATAAATCGACATCACATATCCGTCCGATGAGATGTCTCTTAACATTAATAAGAACCCACTGTTTCTAACATCATCTTATTTTTTACATTAAGAAGATACAAACGAAGATCGCAAAACTCTGAACACTCAAATTTGTGAAATGGAAGGCTATGTGATAACTGTACTGATCTAACATAAATTGTAATCCCTGTATCTGAACATGAAGACGGAATTAGTGGGTTTTCACATATTGAATTTCTCCAATACACAATTAATCCTTAGTAACTGCAAGTCCAGGGAGTAAGGAATATAGGTTAGGGTTTTTGAGCCTTATGGGCTGTGCTCCTGAGTGTAGATGTAGTCCACATGAGCAGCTAGTGTGCGTCTCATCAAGCATTCTTCTTCCCCATCTACATCGCTGCAGTTTTCTTCAAAATCATTCTTCTGTACGCCTCTATCTGCATGTTGTTCTGTCTTAGAACCGCCTGTGGGCAACTGCAAAATCATATCATGGTGAGCAGACATTGAAAAATAATCATCAACAAAGGGAAATCTCAAAAGTAGGCCTCCTTGCACTTACATTCTGGTCTGTTGATTCTTCTGTTAAGATGTACAACTCCTTCAAGATATGATTCTTATCTGCAAGCAGAAGAGTAAACCTGCTTTAGCTTTCCCTGATGCAAAGATAGACCCCATAACAATGATTTTAATAGATCATAAGTTTCTATAACTTCATAAATAACAACAATTCCTGTAATCTTGTCAATAATAACAAAAGGAATCCATAAACACAATCTGTGATTATTTTTACTGCAATGTCTTACGTTACTGCAGTTTGCTCCTAGTGTTAGAGGATCTAAGGTAGTAACTATATAAAATCCACATTTGTTGGGATTCAATCACAACATAAGAACTAATTGTAGTGGAACAATAAATATGGGTACTTGACAACAATTCCTAAATAGATTAAAAATAGATTGGGGATTACAAACAACAAAAATACAGACAAGTATGGTGAGACAATGGAATGAGTGAGTGAGAAAACCTGTTGCCAGGGATCGAATCACGTTTGCAGTGCTGAGAAATAGAATGGCACATACAAGTAAAATGAGTATCCTGGGCTGTCCTTGTGTAGCAGCCATTTCCATTTAGCATTTCACAGAAGGATATCTCTACACGGCTGAGAAAACATGGGAGCTCGTTCTTCGGCTGAGAAAATATGCGATTCCCACTTCCAATGGAACACCTGAGATTTCAGAATTAAAACAATTGCTGAGCGACAGGAACCGACAAAGGAAGAATAAACAACGATATTTGAAGGCAGATCCGCTGCTTTACCTGTCCCGGATTACTCCACTTGTCTTGTTAAATCTAATTGCTATAAAAGAGCCTGTAATTTATAACAGCTTTCACTTTTGGTTTCGTACTGACCATCAACCTCAAGGAGCTTCATACCCGGCACTCAAATCGCCTCGTTTTTGGTTTCACACCAACCATCAACCTCAAGGAGATACCGGCACTGAAATCGCCTCACTTTTGGTTTCGCACTAACCATCAACCTCAAGAGCTTCATACCCGGCACTCAAATCGCGTCGTTTTTGGTTTCACGCCAACCATCCCGTCACTCAAATCGTCTCATTTTTGGCGAGTATCATCCTGATCTGGAACACCTTTTAAAGAGTTTCATCCTGATCTGGAAAAATTAAAAAAAATAAATAAAATAATTCATATTGTAATTCATGTTGCTTTGAATATACATTTTTTTTATTATTATAATGTTTTCAACAAACCTTTAAAAACCTAGAATGTAAATTTTGCATTGTTAAGTGAGCTTGGTTAGAGTTAAAGCAAAACCTTATCACAAACAAATAAGTGGACAAATTTAACATTGTTTTCCAAATTTTTAAAATTTTGTGTGAAATGTTATAGGAAAATTTTCTAAGTCTTCATAAGTTTAACCAGCCATGTCAATTTCTATTATAGATTTATGTTGGGTTTTTTTCATATCCCTTTGCACCTAAGCCAAGTGATCAACAATATAGCCAAAACCAAGTTCATTTAGGCCAAGTCATAACATAAAGCATTTGAGGATTTGAAACATTAT
The DNA here is from genome assembly GCA_009831015.1 of Picea engelmannii. Lineage (NCBI taxonomy): Eukaryota > Viridiplantae > Streptophyta > Pinopsida > Pinales > Pinaceae > Picea > Picea engelmannii. The sequence goes on from ML793763.1 coordinate 401,181, forward strand.
GTTGGGATTTTTTCATATCCCTTCGCACCTAAGCCAAGTGACCAACAATATAGCCAAAACCAAGTTCATTTAGGCCCAGTCATAACATAAAGCATTTGAGGATTTGAAACATTATGCTGGGATTTTTTCATATCCCTTCGCACCTAAGCCAAGTGACCAACAATATAGCCAAAACCAAGTTCATTTAGGCCAAGTCATAACATAAAGCATTTGAGGATTTGAAACATTGTCTTTGTTCAACACCTCACTCTACCACACTTGCAATAGCCCTTAAAGATTAAGGCAGATGTTATAGACTATGCTATTAGTAAATCTCTCACTCAACATGGACATCATGTGGCCTATCACAATGAGACAGACTCTAATATGGTTCAGAAGTACCTGACCTATGATAAGGAGATGTACTTCATTTTGTAGGCCTAATACCAACGAAGCATTATACTCTATGGAAGGTGTTAATCCCCTAGACAAAGGCCCATGTTAAGCATAAAGCATGATGCAAATCCCTATATATTGAGTTTTTGTATGTTATATTGGTATTGTCGATTAGACCTTTTAATTGTAGTTGTACACTTGGTCCCCCCCCCCCCGACACACTCACCAAGGAGGCCTGATTTTAGGATAATCTCATCTTTGTAGTTTGTTCTATTGTGAAAGGAGGTTGTCCCCTCGAAGAGGCTTCAGATTCATTCTTCTCTCTTTATCAAAGCATGGAGTTGCTTCTCTCTATCTCTCTTTTTATGCTATTTTGGTCATTTGGTACATAACATTTTGTTTCAGAGCATACGGTCTTAGGGTTTTTCTCCTTCAAGTGATTCATCTTGGAATTTTCACTATAATTTTTTTTTTGATAAGTCTCAGATTGTGAAATTTTTAGGATATCGAGGAGTGATAGCAAAGTACTTTTGGAAAAAAATTCAGGTATTGGTTCATTATACTTTCAGAGATATAGCCTATGCAAGTTAGGGTTTGTGACTAGTCTTGAAATTAGTTTCAAACAAGTCATCTTGGATTTTTTGCTAGAACATTTTTTTGACAATGTTTCATACTATGAAATTTTCAAAATCTTGAGGAGATGTATTTAAGTACATGTGGTAAAAATTTCATGTTTTTTGTGGTTTTATTCTCTGAAACACATGGAAATTAGGGTTTTTTTGCTAGTCTTAAAGCTAGTCTCAAACAAATCTTCTTGGTAGAAATATCATATCTTAATATTGGAAGGTTCAAATTGAGTGCGACTAGTTCCTTTGGAAATAATATAGACCATACTATTTCCTGTAAAAATTTCATAATTAGATCTGAAATATTGGATGCGTGGAATTCCATACAAGTTAACTCTCTCGAAAGGGACAAGAATCAACAAGTTTTCGGAAGATTACAATAACTTTCACTTGACACATCATTTTTTTGTCATACCCGTGGAATTGCAAAGAAGATATATCAGAGAAAAACAAAAAGAAATTTCAAACTCAAAAGGGCCGAAATTTTAGAGATACATTATGATAAAGGTCAACAAGCAAGACAATCTCAAAATTAGGGTTTTAAAGGTACACAACTTACAATTGGCTTAGATTTTGATTGGAAAATATGTTTTTGGTGATTCAAAATTTGTGATAAAGAAAAAAAATAGGAGTAATATTATTTTTGTCCCACATGGAAAAGGGTGGCTCAAAAATTACTTCTCCAATTAAACCTAAAAAAAATCAACTATGACTCATGAAGAAAATGAAGACATATGTAACCAGCTATCCAATTTAGATAATCAAATTAATGAATTGAATGATAGCTGAGTGAAAAAATCTAATTTGGTAAATGTATGGATAGAAATGGAAAGAAAGATGGATGAAAATAGGGAACAAATGGAAAAGAAGATGGATAAAAAGATGAAAGAATTACAAAATTCCATGTCAACCATCTTGTTATGTACCCTAGATGACATATTCCCTCAAGGTGATATCATGATGCAAGGAGTGCCAAGGACATCATGTAAATGTGGAGGAAATAAATATTGAGTCTCAAAATCATGATTATTCGTCACTATTAGATCTGTACCATTATGGGTTCCACTCAACATCGAGGAACTACATAATCCCCAAGATCGATATGACGAAATTTGATGGTAAAAGTCCTATAATATGGATATTTCAAACGAAACAATTCTTGGATCTACAAGTGCCAACCTTACAAAAGGTAACTCTTGCATCTTTTTATTTAGAATGTGATCAAATTGATTGGTATCAATGGATTTGTAAAATAGAAAAGGATTTTATTCTATCTTGGTCCATTTTTACAGATGAATTAATAGGACATTATGGGGATATTAAGAGAAATACATTCTTTAGTCAATTTGAAAGTAAATTTGAAAGTAAAAATATGGATACTAGAAGAGTGGCCACTAAAAGCTATAGAGATCACCATGTTCCCACTCCTAACCTCACTCAACATATAAGATTGACATCTTAGAAAATGCATGAAAGACGATCCAAGGGACTATGTTTCAATTGTGATAACAAGTACAATAAGGGGCATAAATGCGATGGGAATAAATTGTTCTACATAGATTGTGAAGAAGAATAAGATAAATAATTGGAACCATCACAGTGTATATAACTAAAAGATACTACTCTAACCATATATTTTCATGCATTGGATAGCATTAGTACTCCACAAAACCTTAAGATTAAAGGATATATCAAAAATAAAAAGGTAACATTTTTTATTGATTTAGGTAGTACCCATAACTGTATTAATTGCAAATTAGTGAAACTTCTTGTAGTATACCTAGGGTGGTAATACGGGAGGTACCCAATGGGAATGTGGTTATGTACTATTAGTGGAGTCCATTCAATATAAGGTGGACTAGGTCCATTATATTATCAAATAAGGCCCACTATAGTAGTTAGATATAATAAATAGACTTTCTAGAAGATTCTTTCTCAAGAATGTTCCTAGAAGATAGAGAATGTTATATAAAGAAGTGTAAGCAATGTATGGAAGCATGGTGAGGAATATTTTTATTGTACCAAGAAATTATTGTTTGAGGAGTGCATTCCTTCCATAAGGAATAATATATGGTTTTCTCCCTACCTCAAGGGTTTTGCCTATTTCTTGTGTTCATTATTGGTGAATGGTTTGGTTTATTCTTTTTTATTTCTGAAGTATATTTGAATATCTATTTAGGTACTTAACATTTGGTATCAAATCTATTTCCTTGGCCAAAGAATGGAAAAAATATTTGGTTCTTTCTACATATTTTTTAAAGGGAAAATGGGGGTAGCAAAGTTCAGACTCTGTTATGAAAATTCATGCTCATAATTTCTAGAAGCAAATTGGATATTTGAATTCCTCTTGGAAAAATTGTTACACGTCAAAATTACTCAGCTGGATAAGTGTCGCATGTTCCTCTCAATTGTCGTAAGTGTCGCATCTTCCTTACAACTTTCGCAAGTGTCGCAAGTTGGTCACAAGTGTCGCAAATGATGTTCGAGCATACTGCCATGCTGACGACACTAAGGAGACACTTAAAACATCTCATGTGCTTGATTTGAAGAAGAAGAATTGGTTTACTGAAGTCAAATAACTCTTGACACCTGAAGAGAGCTCTGAAACAAAAGGTTCTGAGGGGGAGCGCTCCCCTATATCAGCTTTAGGAGCGTTGGCGCTCCCCTACAAGGCTTCGGGGAGCCTTATAACGCTCCCCTACCCCCTCTGAAGGAGCGCTACTCATCTTGAAAGCGTTGGCGCTCCCCTAAAGCTTACCAGGAAGCGCTATAGCGCTCCGATGCCCCTTCTAAGGGAGCGCTGCCTAATCTGAGGCAGTAGTTGGCCCGTTGAGGAGAATAAGGGGAGGATCTTTCGAGATTAGGAGGCAGTTGTGTTCGAATTCTTGGTTTCATCAAGAGATCCCTGATCTAAGGAGGAAGTTCCCAACTTGTTCTAAAGATAACTCAAGAGGTTAAGCTCCTCTTAACCTATATAAGCAGGATCTATGATGGTGGAAGGGGGAAGGACTGCTAGTATGAAACTTATGATCTTGGAGAAAACACACAGTCAGCCAAAGGAGAGTGATCAGTGAAGCTGATGTTGTCCAGGTTGTGGATCTTTCAGGCAAGGGTTAGACGAAGAGGACTTGACGAAGTTGTCGCATTCGCATCTACGATTGTAAGTACTGTTGTCATTATTCTCATCAATATGACACACTTGGCCTGTTTCTTTCTAGTTTGTGTCTAATGTTACATGAACTTATCATTAACTGATAGATATATTTTCAAGCTAATATCAATAGAGTAGGAAGTGGTCGTATCTTGTTTGTCTGCAGAACTCAACGAGGAGCAAAGGATTGGAGCGCAACTTGGAGCGTGCAGGGACAAACGTCGATAAAGAGGTACTTCTGTCATCCTTCCTTCTCATGTGTTAGTTTAGATAGATTTGAAAGGAAGTCAGTGTCCACGTTAAGCATTTTCTGTCTAGAGTTAAGGTCAAGCTCTTAGAGGCGATCTACCTGTCCGCAGGAAGATTTTCCTACAACAGAAACTGGCGACTCCACTGGGGAGATAGCCTCAAATAGAAACTTCTTGTTTTGATTTTCTCCTCATTGACCTAGTTTTACCCCTTGATTGTTTCAGACCTGGTTCACTCCTCTTTTGATAGGTTTCATGAGCTGATTGGCTCCTTACCTCATCATACTCAGCATAATTGTCGGAATTGAATTGCAATTTTTTTTTTTTGACATTTTTGGGAGTTTTAGACCCTGGCACCCCTGTCCTAGTGTTAACAGAGTGCCAACGCTCCTCCATAGCCTTGCACAGAGTGCTATAACGCTCCTTGCCTTTGGCAATAGAGCGACAGCCCTCTTTGGCCCAAAAAACCTTCCAGAATTGTTTTTTCTGGGTTTTGCCTCTGTGTCTCCTCTACTGAGTAACCTTGTGAGTCAATGTTTCTTCCCTTTCAGCCTTGACATCTGTCTTTTGCTTGAAGAATAAACATCTTACTAGTTGGATTATGTAGCCTTCTTCACCATTGTTATTGAGTTTTTCTTTCATTTGGAGTTTGAGACCTATGCATTGTCTTCCTCTCTTTAACTGAGTAAGAACCCTGGTGAAGGTCATCAAAGGCCTACATACATCTTCATCTTAATTTTAGTCAAGATCATTGTTCTTCAACCTTTTCTTTTGGGTGTGAAGTTTGTTTTCTCTTTGATTGTTTCCTTTCTTTCTCTTTTCGTTTTGATTGTAACGAAAGGGTGTATTGTTTGTATGAATTTTGCTTGTGCTAGTTTGATTTTCATTCATACAAGACGATAATTAGCAAGACGAGCATTGTGTTGAATTGATCATTATTCATATGCAAACAATAAAAATCATCTGCATGATTGATTGTGCATATTAGAAGGCATCTCAAAAGTTTTAGCATTGCATCAGGATTTGATTGAGAAAAAGAATTGTTTGAGGACACTCCGTATTTGTGCTTGTTAGTGAAAAGAACTTTCTCTCTCCCTTAGATAGATGTTCATCGAAAGGAAATGATTGCTTATCATATTTGATGCATTATTTGGGTCTGAGTCATAATTCCATTTGTTTCACTTCCATGCACCCCTTTGCGTAAAGAACAACCATAAAATCAACGCTAATTAAAAGTTATTTAGGACTTTTTCTTTTCTACGATCCTCCACCAACAGTAGAATAGGCTTAGTACTTTGGATTAGGCTATGAGAATAACTCTCCAAAGTTTCCAAAACAAACACTAGCATCCTGAGTTAGGGAGAGTCAAATCCAGTTATTGTATAAGTCTGCCTGGGATCCCCCTCTCACACAGGGGTTACGCACGAGGTCGCATTTGGGTAAGCTACGGGGACTAACCCTCCGTGGTTTAACTGATTGTGGTGGTCAGATCGTATTATGGGGATCACTTTGAGGTAAATCCACAATTACTACGTGGAAGCCTTTTAGTTGATTTCGGGCTTGATACCCTGCCCGTACGTTCGGATCGGACTGTCGACTGTTCTCGCCCAGGGGCTGACTGCGAATTGGTAACCTTAGTGGCCATAATATTTAGGGTCTTACACAAGGTGACGATGACGGGAAGTCTCACTGTACCTGGAGCAGACATTGGTCAAACTCACTCGGCCTCCTTGGAGGGTAAATCCACAATTACTACGTGGAAGCTTGCACCAAGGTGTAAGTCCGTTAAGCAGGTCGCCATTGTAACTGTTCCACCCTATCCCCACCCCTTCTGGACTTTATCACGCAACGTTGGATTTCATCACCAACTAGTACGGTCATCAAAAGAAGGTCCTGCTTGCTTGGTTGTGATTCTTAGATTTTTTTAGCGTGTGTTGTTTCTTTTCGCTAGTTGGCCATAGATATCTTTCGCCGACTCTTCTTCGGCAACATCGACCCTCCACGACGCTCACGGAGGCTACAGGGACTTCCTCCAGAAAATATGGAAGGAAACACCCATTTACCCCCTCATTCCATGGAGGAATCTCCTCAACAGAGCGAGGTTCAAAAAACTACAACTTCCCAGGAAGAAGTTCCCATTCCTTTGGAGAATTTTCGAATTGTTTCAGAATCTCCGGAAGCTTACCGCATTCCGGAGGGATACGAACGACAAATCCTCCACCTGAATTCTGCTAGAGAATTTGTTGTCGTTAATCCTTCTGACATTCCGGCTGGGTCTTCTCAAAACCCTTTAGCCAATGACCCTTTTTGGACCGCAGACGTTGTTCGCAGTCCACCACGACTGGTGTGAGATCTTTATGGAACAGGGGAAGGTGTCGATGCACCTTTTTCCTACACTGTACCCCCAAATCACTTCACCGGTACCACCACTTTTATAGCCACACCACCCGTTGATCCGAACACACCGTCCGTTGGCCCAAGGTCTACTATTCCCCTCCAGACGGCCCATTCGACAATGGCCCCACACATTCCGACTATCCCCGCCGGTAACGCAGTAGTCAATCAAGCTCTGATTGGCACACCTGTAACACCAAGACCTACACTCCCTTTTGGATTCAAGGCACTGAATGCTCCCACTCCCACCACTACCCAAACTACTACCCAAATTATACCGGGAAGTTCCATACCTATCCAACAACCCGGAGGGACCGGTCTTGGTGGTCACAACCCGCTCGACAACACCGGTCAGTCATTGACATCTGGATTTCATATCCCGGGAACTCTACCTCAAAATGGGGGGCATCCTCCCACCGGAGGACAAATTCCATTCGGGGGGAACCCTAATGTTGGGGGGCACCCTCCCACCGGAGGACAAATTCCATTCGGGGGGAACCCTAATGCTGGGGGCATCCTCCCACCGGAGGACAAATTCCATTCGGGGGACACCCTCATGCTGGGGGGCAGCCTCAATCCGGAGTCTACCATCAACCACATGGACAAAATGTGTCCACCGCACCCAATCCGTGGAACGTCCTTTCCCAAGGAAACCCACAGTTCTCAACAGGACAAAATGTTCAGACCCCGCAGCAACCCCCTTATGGACAAATGCCAAACCCACCCTATAACCCACAAAACCCATCTGATTATCCTCCGCTCACACATGCTTCTCAAAACATCTCAAATCCTATGTACCTTGGTCAAAACCAACCTCACATGAGAGGGCCCACGAGTTATAACTATCCACATAACCCAGTATTGGGCCCCACTGGTGTCCCTCTGCCACACCAACATTACCCACAGGTTAACCGACAATTACCTTTTCTAGCTACCCTGGACCTCCCAGACTTGTCTCGGTTAACGAATGATCCTATTTATCATTCTTCAGTTTGGCCAGCTATTCCATCTAAACTTCCTTCTGATATCCCAAAATTCGACGGAAAGTCCGGAGAAGACCCGAACAACCACGTGATGACCTTCCATTTGTGGTGTTCATCCAACTCCCTCATGGATGATTCGATTCGTTTGTGTCTTTTCCAACGAACACTTACGGGTTCCGCAGCGAAATGGTATATTGAATTACCATGTGCATCTTTTCACGATTTCAACTCCCTTGCCATGTCCTTCCTCACGCACTTCCAACTACCCATTCGATACGAGACAGGTACTGAACTATTAAGCTCCCTTCGTCAGACAACTTTTGTACATATCTCTGACCACATTCATGAATGGAGACGACGACGAAGGCTAATCAAAGCGGTCATTCCTGACCAATTGTTAGCGGAATGGTTCACGAAATCTTTGTTACCCCAGATTGCTCGTGACGTTGCCATGGGTAGTGTCGTCACCGAGGAAGAAGCCATTGCCCGAGCTCAGTACTTAGATTTAGTCTATTCACAATCCGGTACTCTATACGAGTTGATACCAAACGCTACCCGTGCCACTAACGATCCATCCAAACCATCGACTGCTTCGCATGCGGATGGAGTTATTGGCTCCGTCAAATCTCAATCTACTACCCAGTCTACTGGAACGATCCAGCGGCCCACTTCCACGGTTGCTCCCAGTCTGACTGCACCCTCTTCTACCCCCCCTCAAACTCAGGTCTCTGATGTGAATGCGGTCCAGTCAACCCATTCACAACAACTTGGGGGCAAGAAGAAAACAAGAAACAAACCAAAGAAGAACAATAACAACGAACAACCCAAGACCCAGCCACAAACCCCTGTTGCTGGAAAACAACCACAATGAAAACCGAAATTCCCATGTCTCATTTGTGGTGACGATCACTACACTCGAGACTGCCCACATCGCGATGAAGTGGCCAAACTTTTCAAGATAAATTCACAACCCGCTGTGCTCACTCAGCCTTTTCCACAGCAACAATCTTTGGTTGCACAAACCCCCACACCGGGGGGAAGTTCCAACCAACCCCATGATGAGGCCTCGACAAGTGCCCACATATACATGTTTAATGGAGTTAATCTAACAACTCGCTCTGCGACATATGACATGCCAGTTAAACCTGATAAGCCGAAGATTGCTAACGGTTCTCCGTCAGACCCGTTACCGTCCTCCGCCAATCCTCCATCTGTTAGCCCTCCATCCGGGCCACTCCAGATTGAGAAACCTTCTTTTGACTCTATCTTACGCCCTCCTAAGAGCACCATCCAAAAATCTACCTTCAACCCTAACTCACGGGCTACCCAAAACTACAACATTGTAGAATATTTGGCCCAGGCCCCGTGTGCCATGTCCGCCTTGGAAGTTCTACAACACTGCCCCAGCCAACGTAGACGCTCTTAGCCGCTATCGGAACTTTTGATCCTGAGTCATCAAACAATATCACATTTAATCTGGACAATCATCAACCGCGACTCTCCCACCAACTAGCTTTCCAAATCGATGTTGTTGTTCACAATCAAAAAATCCACCGGACTATCCTGGATGAAGGAGCCTCCACCTGTGTCATGTCTCTAGCCTGTTGGAAAGGCTTGAAATCATCGGCCCTTAAAAAATCCTCTACCATGACGCGCCTTTGATGGACGAGGTTTTCATCCTCACGGATTATTACAATCCTTAGCCGTTCAGTTGGGCGGCAAAACTGTTACCATTGATGTCGAGGTGGTCGATGCTCCCCTCGATTAAAACCTACTACTTGGAAGAAGTTGGTTCTACGCCACGACTTTCGTCGCCTCGTCGGTGTTTTGATGTGTGCAATTCCCCCATCAAGGCAAAATTGTTACCATCGATCAGCTTGATTTCTATACACCCAACGCTCGCATCCCTGCTACCAACAACATTCCTTTTTTGGGAGACCACCCGGTTACGTATGAAAGCGTTGGTGTTGGCTTATTGAAATATTCTAGCCTCATGGGTACTTTCCCTACACCACTTCCACCTATTGCACATCATATTGTCGTTGTCAATATGATCTCGACTATGCCTTATCAATCCCTGGAATCATCTGACCCTTAGGTTGTTCCTATTCCTTTGGAATTCGATGTGCTTGGTGACACTATGTCACTTAGCCCAGCCGAGGCCGCATACGTAACTATTCAAACTGCCTCTCCCTCTTCGAATACTTCACATTCATTGGCACCCGATGCTTACTCGGTGCCCTCGTGGTTGGATTCCCTATCATCTATCGTTGATTACATTTCCCATATTTTTCCTTCGGACGAATCCATCATGGAAATTCTTAGCATTGACGATCTACCCTGGGATGATAACCACCATCGATCCTCTTTTCTTCTGCCTTTGGAAGAAATCCACCAAGACATACGATCTGTCTTCCCTCCCGATGTTACCGAAGCTCCGCAATCTCCCATCCTCACACAAGATACTCTCTCTGAGGGGAATATGGGTAACATCTCCACTACGATCACGATTGACATTTCAATCAAAGAAGGTATCGTGGAAAACATCAACCTTGGTGCTAATTGCACACCCGATGAAGTGGTTTCTTACACCATTTTGTTCAAGGAATTCCACGATGTCTTTGCATGGAGTTACAAGGAAATGCCAGGGATCGACCCTTCAATCGTCGTACACAAAATCAAAACCTACCCTGACGCGAAACCGGTTCGACAAAATCTTCACCCTGTTCATCCCAAGAAAATCGCAGCTATAAAGGCAGAAGTTGAAAAACTTCTAAAATCTGGCTTCATCTATCCCATCCCTTTAACCGAATGGGTCTCCAACCTTGTTCCGGTTGCTAAGAAACAAGGGACCATCCGTGTTTGCGTTGACTATCGAGATCTCAACAAAGCTTGTCCCAAGGACAACTACCCTACGCCCTTCATCGACCAAATCATCGATAATTGCGCAGGGAGCGTAATCTTCTCTTTCATGGATGGTTTTTCTGGATATAACCAGATTGAAATCTTACCCGCTGATCAACACAAGATAGCCTTCATCTGCCCTTGGGGTACTTTCGCCTACCGAAAGCTACCTTTTGGCCTTAAAAATGTTGGTGCTACTTTCTAGCGAGCCATGTCGTACGCTTTTCATGACATCAAACATATAGCAGAACCGTATCTCGACGATTTACCCACACATTCGCTAAATCGATCCGATCACATTGATCATTTACGTGCGATTTTTCTGCGATGTAGGTTCTACCATATTCGTCTGAACCCACACAAATGCATTTTCGTTGTCGAATCCGGCCGACTCCTCGATTTCATTGTCTCCAAAGATGGGATCAGGGTGGATCCCTTAAATATCAAGGCCATCTTAGCCTTACCCCCACCCACCAATTTAACCCAACTCCAAAGTTTGCAAGGCAAAGAAAACTTTCTTCGTCGTTTCATCTGCAATTATGCCGAGATCACTAAAGGATTTATGCGGTTACTGCAAAAGAACGTCTCTTTCATCTGGGATGACGCCACTCAACGGTCATTCGATGCTCTCAAGCACGCTTTAACCCATGCACCTTTGTTACATCCTCCTGAATATACAAAGGATTATATCCTTTACTTGGCTGCTTCTACTTCCACCATTGCGATGGTGTTAGTTCAAGAAGACCCCAACGGTGAAGAACATGTGATTTATTATCTGAGCAAGAGTTTATCTGGACCCGAACTCAGATATTCGCATGTTGAGAAACTGGCTCTGGCAGCCGTCATCGTTGTCCAAAGGTTCCGCCACTACATATTATTACCCACCACCATGGTAATCACAGACTCCAACCCAATGTATCACGTCTTGACACGTGAAGTACTTGGGGGGAAATATTTAAAATGGATCGTTATTCTCCAAGAATTCGACCTTGATTTTACGAAGGCTAAAGCTAAAAAATCCCTGGTGTTTGCCGAGCTCATCTGTGCTCTTCCTCGTGCCGATGAAAACATTGAACCTAGAGATTCTCTCCTCGATGAATCTCTCTTCCTCATCATCACCTCTGACCCTTGGTACATAGACATTCTCCTCTACCTTCAAACCCAACGTTTTCAGCCCAACATCTCTCGCGAAGTGCGTCGACGTATTCGTCACCACTCTTGCCGCTACATCATTCTCGGCGACACTTTGTATCGCCGTGGTATTGACACCATCCTTCGGCAATGTCTGATTCACGAGGAGGCTGAACGCGTTTTGAACGATTGTCACCTTGGCACCTGTGGCGGTCACCTTTCCGGGATGGCGACAGCCCAAAAAATCCTACGTGTCGGCTACTTTTGGCCCTCAATTTTCAAAGATTGCATCGAGGCTGTCAAAAAATTCCCACCCTGCCAAATCTTTACCAAGAAGGCACGCACCCACCCTATGGTGCTGCATCCCATTATCGCCATCGGCCCCTTTGCCAAATGGGGCATCGATTTCATGCAGTGTAAACCTACCTCAGCCGGGGGGCACGGTTACATCATCGTCGTCGTCGACTACTTCACCAAATGGGCTGAGGCTATGCCTACCTTCCTGAATGATGGCCGTACTGCAGCTCTATTCCTCTTCAACCACATCATAACTTGTTTTGGTGTACCACGTGCCATTTTCACTGACCATGGTGCACACTTCAAAAACCAGATGATGAGCGAGTTACATGTCAAATTGGGTTTTCTCCATGAAAACTCATCTCCTTACTACCCTCAGGCGAACGAACAATTTGAGGCTATCAACAAAGTCCTAAAAACCATGATCCAACGCATGGTAGGGGAAAACAAAACATCATGGCATTTACAATTGTTCTCCGCTCTCTGGGTCTATCGCACCTCTGTGAAAACTTCAACTGGATTTACTCCTTTCCAGTTGGTCTATGGCATTGAATCCATCCTACCAATCGAGTGTGAGATTCCATCACTCAAACTGAAAGTAGAACTCCTGCCCCATACTTCTACTGAAGAAGAATGATTTTTATATCTATCCAAACTGGAAGAAACGCGTCGCGATGTTGCTCTCGCCAATGAGGCACATCAGAAACGAATTAAAAGTCAATATGACAAATCCGTCCACCCTCGGACTTTCGCAGAAGGAGACTTAGTCCTCATTTATGACCAAGCTCACGATAACATGGGGACAGGAAAGTTAGAACCCATGTGGCACGGTCCTTACATCGTGAAGTGTGTCTTACATAAAGGTGCCTACGAATTAGTTGATCATGATGGAATTTCCTTGGGAGAGCCCCGAAACGGGCTTTACCTCAAGAAGTACTATGCCTAGATCACCTAGCATCTGTACTTTGTACATTACTGTATTTTAGTTTGGTGTGTCTATTTCTTTCGCGTGCTCGAGTCTTTACCGCTGACACTCATGACTGTGCCTGTGTTTTCATGTGCAGATGACGTCTTCCTTTCCTATCTTTTTTAGGTTCGCGGATGGCGCTAGCCGACATACCCGGAACATTGCTTCAGCAGCTTGGGTTATTTACCATTTTGATGAGGTGGTGAGTTCAGGAGGCATCTGCTTAGGACCAGCAACCAACAATATGGCAGAACATCACGCTGTCATCGGACTGTTGACCCAAGCCTCCTCTCTAGGTATCTCTCGCATCATTATCTACTTAGACTCCCAACTCGTGGTTTATCAACTCAACCGCATCTACGCTATCCGTAGTCCTATCCTGCTACGTCTACACTTGCAAGTTCATCGTCTCGAATGAATGTGCGATTACATCGAATATAGACACATTCCGAGAGAACTTAATAGTGTTTCAGATTCATTAGCTAATTATATCATGGATCGGTATCTCGCCCACATATAAGATTTAAGGAAAGCGAAATTGTACATTACATGTAAATTAAAACACATCACAGACATCATCATGTACAAATCATTGGCATCATAAAAACTTGAAACTGTATATATACATATATATGGCGTGACTGAAATGTTTGCATTACATCAAAAAGTAGGTAAAAGAGCAAAATATTGGGTCTTCCCACCCATACAACGTCACCTGACAAGGCATACAAAAACATGATCACCGGAGAGACTCTAATCTCCCCGCACTACATTGTGTTGTGAGTAATACACTACTGCGCGCACTACACGCCTCAACAGAGAATTGATATTCTCCGGTACTCCTACAGTGTGTCGCTGCAGATGTAAAGGCACTTCCCCCCTCCGCAGAGGAGGGATGCCCATCGTAAGGCCTTGGAGGTTTCTCTCAACCTCCCGGAGACCTACTGCTGGTACTGTCAGATTTGCTGCAACCAGGATGCCTCTGCGACGTCCTAGTACCGGTATATCAGTCGGGCGCACTACTCCCTTGTCTGCATGTTGAAAACAATACATCCGTTAAAACTCTTATACATACCCAAAAAAAATATATACATCAAAAACTTAAAAAAAAAAACTAGACAAGGTATGGCTCAGTCTCTTACCCGACTCATCCCAGTCTTCCCCCGCAGGCAGAATCAAGTCCATGCTCCCGCGGAAATCTATATCAGCATAAGGGAAGTCCTCTATCCAGAGGTACTACCGTCTCAGCCAGGCAAAGAAATCGCCAGTGAAATGGAACTCTGACTCCGACACTAGCCTCAGAGACATACTAGTCCACCTCTCCATCCTAGGTTCATCCACTGGTCGCACCGCCAGTGCTATCTGAGGCTGCATCTGAGGGATGCGCTCTAGAGAAAATGAGACCAAAAATGAACCATAGCCAAACTGCTTCTGACCAGTCCTGCACCGTGAGATCTGTTCCTTCACATTTCAAAGGAACGCTGCACTCCAGTTGAACAATGTTGGTTCCAAACACTGAACACCGTAAGCCACCTGCGATCTTGATGCCAGATGGGCGCTAGTGCTTCCTATCACGCTTGTGATAGCAAATAGTATAGACCGAAGGGGCAAATCTCGAATATCCTTGATAGGGATCCTGCCCCCTACCAACCTTGCTCCTGGGATGCAGTGGCATGCCAGATACACGTCCACTTGTTCAGGTAGCGCCCTCTTCCCAGTGAAAGATATGGGGACCCCTCTTTTCGAGAGGCCGGTCAAAAAGTACACGTCTTCTAAATCAATGGTTAAAAGTTGTGTGCCAATTCAGAATCCTTGTTCTGCAACATCCCAGAGGCCAATCATGTGCTCGAGCAATAAAATCTCTCTCTTCATTTTTTGCAACTTGAAGAACTTGAGCAAACCACAAGCTCGCAAAGAGGCCCGTGTACGAGGACTCCGTAAGGCGGCTAAGTCATCCCTCTCATGTTCCCTCTCTTTCCATTCAATCATGATTGCCGAAGTTACCTACAAAACAAAAAAATCAAAGAATTCGTTATTTCCACGTTTTGGCAATTTCGGCAATTTTCAAAAGCAATTTAAAACATGAAATAAGATCCCCACATCATTTAAAAGCAACCACTCACACTTTTTAACCACCACGCCCTCTCCTAAACATTTAACATTTATCAAACAACGATAAAAACATTTTAAAAATTCAAAACGACTTTGGGGGCTGCGTGGGCACTTGGGAAGATTTTTTATGAGTTCTTTTACTAAAAACGACCTATCTAATTGACCACAAGGGTGTTGACATCTTAACCATCCTTCTCTAAAGCGTTTTTGTAAAAGAATTCCTCTTTTCCATTAATTTTTAAAAGAGGCCGATTTGGTTCTAATTGGGGCGACCTAGGGCTTCATGTTTTAAAATAAATAATGCTATGAAAATGGATGTGAAACCATGCAATTGAAAGAGAAAGAGATGGCCACCTACCTGGTCCAAACGGCGAGAAAAACGGTGAACCGTAGCGCCGGCAGTGAGAAAAACAAGATCTGCTTCCAAATGAGATTCTCCACTACTCCAAAAATCCTTGCAAAATGAAATGGTAAATGAATTTTCAATCAATTGTTATTTATAAATTTTCATTTTTTATAAGGTATGGTCATTTTTTGGGTTT
>ML793763.1:422297-450093 GCA_009831015.1 Picea engelmannii
AGAGAGAGATCCAGGTCATTACTGTGCACTAACCCAAGTGCATGCAACACACAAAATGTGTGCACCATGTCTTTGTTAACACTTCTCCTCACACTACTTTGATGCCCGTAACACCAAAACTAGGTGTCCTTGGCTCATTAGCCTAAATGTACTTTACATTTACACTAGGTACCAATCGTCTCACAAACCTATATGTACAATGACAAAGGGTTCATGATCAGGGACACTACAATCCCCTCCCCTTTATTTATGCATTGTCCTCAGTGCATCATATACACATATACATACAAAATTTCAAAAATATTCAAAAAGATGATGATACTCTGCTCGTATAACATCCTCGCACTCCTAGTTTGCTTCCTCAGGACCGTACCAGGTCCATTTGACCTCTACCAGCTCCATGGCTCGATTTCAATTTTTTTTGAATTTACGATCCAATATGAAAATTGGTCACACTTGAAATATGCCTTTTGGATCCACCTGAATCACATTCCAATCAACGACATGATTAGTATCATGTACATACTTCTTAAGCAATGACACATGGAAAAAATTATGAATGCATAAGGGAGCAGACAATGTAATCATATAAGTGAAAAAACCGATTATTTCGAGGATTTCAAATGGCCCACAATAGTGTGCTACTAACTTAGAAAACTTTCCCAAATTCATGGAATTGCGCCTGACCTTTACTTTCAGAAACACATGATCACCCACTCCAAATTCTCTATGGGTTCTTCCTCTATTTGTGTATATTTTCTTCTTGCCTTGGGTATCCTTTAAATTATGCCTTATCTTTACCATCTACTCCTCCATTTCCTGGAGTAGATTTGACCTAAATACTGTGCGGTCTATTGGGTTATCTCAATTCACAGGTGTGTTGCATTTTCTACCATAAAGTGCTTTAAATGGGCTTATTTTTTAAGATGCCTCATACCCATTGTTGAAATAAAAATGTACAAAATGAAGGTAGTATTCCCACTTGGATGGTTACATCCTCAACATGTCTTCAATCACCTGATTTACCCTCTCAGTCTGACCATCTATCTCAAGGTGATATGTTGTGATGAAATTCAGACTTGTTCCAAATCCTTTAAATAGCCCTTTCCAAAAGTTCAAAGTGAACTTGGAATCTCTATCAAACATAGTTGTCTTAGGTACACCATGCAAATTTGCAACTTCACACATTTAAATCTCGACAATGTCGGTTGTTTTATAAGTTGACTTCACTGGAACAAAATGGGTATCTTTGGTAAGCTTGTCCATCACCACCATAATACAATCACGGTGCTTATTAGTCCTAGGAAACTCAGTTATGAAGTCCATAGTCACAACTTCCCACTTCCACTTAGGAATGGGAAAAGGTTGAATCAAACTAGATGGATGTTTGTTCTCAACCTTGACCTTCTGACATCCAAGACATCGAGAAATAAAATATGCAACTTCCTTTTTCATACCTGGCCAAAAGTATTTCTTATTGGCTGTGACAATCATCTTCTGGTAACCTGGATGTCCGACATAAGGAACCTTCTGCATATATGACTGATCCAGGTGGATATCTATGGCCACCCACCTATTCCTATTGGCACAAAACAATCTTCTGGCAACTTACTAGTTTTAGCAGGTTTTCGGTTCCTAAACTTTCGGGACCATTTTGAGAGGAATAAATGAAGTTTTTTCAGGATTGAGAACCTCAATGATAGCCAAAGACTTTTATTGATCCTCGAAAATGAATCTCCTCGATGATACCTTTCCAACGAGCTATCGTGCGCCCCAAATGGAGATTGTAAGCCAAAGTTACACCCCTGGGAAGTTGATACACCAAACTACCCAAAACGGGGTCCACAAAATTGTTGGATTTTCATATTTCGGGGATATGGTTTTGGATTTTATTTATGTTAAAAATTCCTTTAGAGCCTCATTGTAATCATATACTTGTGAATGTGAGTATCTGTCACATCTCTTCTTAGATATAAGCTACCACCATTCTAGCGAGTCTTTTACTCTGTATATTTACAGTCTTGTACATTTCTCTCATTAATAGAAATTGTGTATTATTGTATCTTTGTGTTTATGGTTATATCTTTGATAAATATCTGTTATATTATTTGATATCTGATATATCTTTGTACATTTATTTATATATCTCCACTCACATTTTGTGTCGAAAATAATCTGGATCACTGACAATATCAAGCTCTTCAACTCTTGATCATTCGACAAATAGACTCTGCATCTAAACAAGAGGATTCCATCCTCTCTTAGTTCATAACCTTCAAAATTTGGCTATGACATACTTTGTTGTAAGGTCGCACTTATATCCATATAGCGCAGATCTAATTTGGAAACTTCCAAAATTCTGCCACACAAATATATTTGGTACATGCTAATGGTTGTAGCATGCAGCGCATGCATCCTCCTACTGAGTGCATCAACCACCTTATTCTCTTTTCCTCTGATATGATTTATTCCAAATTCATACTCACGGAGGAACTCTAACCACCTACTTTTTATATCATTCAAACTTGGTTTTCCAAACAAAAACTTCATACCACAATGGTTTGTTCTCAGCGCAAATCTCTTACCCATGAGATAATTCCACCACATCTTCAAAGCATGCACTATGGATGCCAATTCGAAGTCATGCGTAGCGTAGAGCCTTTCATTCTCTTTCAACTTCCTTGACTCATAGGATACCACATGTCCATTCTAAATTAGGATTCCACCGATTCCTTCCTTGCATGCATCCTTGCACTCAACAAAGTCTGTATTAGGATCAACAGTTCTCAAAATTGATGCAATTGTTAACAAAATATTCAAGTGTTGAAAACTCCTTGCGCAATCCGGATTCCACTCAAATTGCACACCTTTCTTCTACAAAGATGTAATTGGATGAACAATCTATGAAAACCCTTAAATAAACCTTCTATAACACCCTTCTAGTCTCATAAAGGATCTTACTTATGCGACATTTCTTAGCGTTGGCCATTCCTCAATGTATTTTATCTTTGTTGGGTCCACAACGATTCCTTCATCTGAAATAATATGACCCAAGTAATGAATCTGTCGCTGATAAAATGAAAAATTGCTCAGCTTTGCATAAAGATTATGCTCCCTCAACACCTACAACACCATCCTCAAGTGTTTTTCATGCTCTTCCTCAAATATTTAGTAAATAAGTATGTCATCCAAAAATACAATGACAAACTTATCCAAGTAATATTTAAAAAATCCATTCATTAAGCACATGAATATTGTTGGTGCATTCAACAACCAAAATGGAACCACTGTGAATTCGTAATGAATATACCTCATTCTGAAGGAAGTCTTATTGATGTATTCTTCTTTAATTCTCACCTAATGATATCTAGATCTGAGATCTATCTTGGAAAATATCTACGTACCTCTCAGCTAATAAAACATGTCATCTATCCTTGGAAAAGGATACTTTTTCTTCACTATTATCTTGTTCAATTTCTTGAAGTCGATACAAATTCTCAATGTACCATCCTTCTTCTTCATGAAAACAATTGGCGCACCCCAAGGTGACACACTTGGGCATGTATACCCTTTCTTCAAAATTTATTCAAGTTGCATATGAAACTCCTTCAATTTTGGAACACTCATCCTATAAATATTTTTGGATACAGGTGTTTCTCCCGACATCAAATTAACAGAGAAGTCAATATCTCTTTTTGAAGGCAATCCCAATATCTCTTTAAAGACACCCTCAAAATATTTCAGCATTGCGTAGTCTTCCACACTTGGCACTTTATCCTTAGGTTCCTCTTCCATGTGCACTACGAATAATTGACATCCTTTCCTATAGATTCTCTTCAACTACAAAGTTGAAACTTCTATGATAGTCACAACTCTTGGAATTCCTTGAACTGATCTCAAATTTCCTTTTTCATCCAAGCAAGTAAATTCCTTAGTATAACAATCTAGGATAACGTGGTGTTCATCCTACCAATCCATACCAATGAGTAAATCGTATGAACCCAAAGGTATAATATTCAAATAATCCTTTGTGCACAGTCCATTGATCTCTATTAGACATGCCTTAAACACCTCACTAATCTTCCTTTTTTATCTTGTAGCTAATTGTACCAACCAAGATTTTCCAAGATTTCTTCTCAACAAATGGAATCTTTCCACCATATTAGGATCTAGATAACTATTACTAGCTCTTGAGTATATTAAAATAGAAATGGGTTGGTCATTAATCTTACCTTCCACATCGACCGTGTGTGACTGAAACTCATCCTGCTTGTTATCCAACATGACATAAATCCTTGTCACATTTCTACCCATGTCCTCCACTGTTCCATACTATTGTACATTGTTCACAGTCCTTTCTTTTTCACTTCTTTGAGGTCAATCTCTGCACATATGATTTCCACCACAACCCCAACACTACATAGGTTGTTTCCTTGACTTTTTTTCCATTGTCTTCAACATTCTAGGCTCCAGGAGAGTCTTATGTCCTTGTGCAGTGTTTCTGAAAAATGGTGGCTTAACTCCCTTATTCCTTTGTTCCACCTTAATTTTCATCCTATCTTCCCAAGACTTTTGGAAAGTCAATCTTCCACTTTGTTGATCATAAAGACACTTAGGCCACCTTATGGTCTCTTCCAACATATTAGGGTCATGATACTATATTTTGTCATTGATAAATGATGGAAACCCACTCAAATATCTATGAATCTTAACTTGTTCATCCTTGATAAAAGGCACATAATTCAACAGTTCTAAAATTATTCTTTTGTACTTGTCAATTGTTATACTCCCAAGCTTGAGTTCGAATAAATCCTCCATTTTCATGTCATAGTACTACTTGGTTAAGTATTTATTTTGGAAATACCTCTTGAAATCCCTCCACATCACTTTCTTCTCATCAAGATGATGAACATGCACATATTGATCCCACCACACTGATTCTTTTCCTTTTAATTGCAATATAGAAATTCTCCCTTCTGCCTACACAGAATAGTTATGCAGGTGGAAGTATTTCCTCATACCCAACAACCATGTCTTTGCATCCTCATCCATTTTGTGTGCTCGCCATCAAAGGTAGGAGGTTCGATCTTATTCATTTACCCATGTAGCTCATTCATCCCAGTCCTTCTCTTATTCTTTCTAACATGATATGGACTTGAACTACTGTGCTCTTTCCTGAAAGATTGCTTACCAACACTTCTTTCTTCTCTTATTTTCTCATCATGAGACCTTTGACTTGTTTATCTACTCGACTATGTCTCCTTATCCATATTATTTTATATTATGGCCAGACTTTGCATCAATTTGACATTGAAGTCATCTTGTTGTGCCTTGTATCTCATAAGCCTTTCATTATCATCCTTATAGCTCTGGACATCTTTCTACAATACTTTTACAATTTCTACCAAGTTCATGTGATCCCCCTTAAATTTTGTACCATAAACACCCAAATCGACATACATAACTCCAAATTCCTCATTAGGACTATAATTTCTCTACGCATATTCCATGCTTTCAACCTTCTGCACTGACTCTGTCCCAATCTATACACTGATAATTATGAAAAATGTGTAGACAATAATATTTGTTAGGTGATTTCATGCGACAACCACATGAAAAATTTGTACCATTTTGTCAATATACTTCCCTTGTATTTCTTGGATGATTTTAACATTCCAACTCTATTGCACACACACATGCATCATTTCTCTTGCACACTTTACAACTATATACCATGCACCAATGGTTTTCCACGCAAACTAAACTCTACAATGTGTGATACCCATTCTTTGCACACATATCTGTTCATGTTAGTTTTTTGGCCAATACAAGTTCAATGTTGAACCAATGGCTCTTATACCAATCTCTAATGTACCCAGTCTCCCACTGAGTCTCGTTACCACCTTACACATGCTCTGATAATGAATGTAACATCCCCAGTTCCCTAAACTGGGATACGTCACATAACCCCAAATTGTATAGTTATGGATCAACCCAATTGTAACATCCCCAACATACTATTGAGCCATGTTACTAAAATAGTTCACTGCACAGTTTCAACTTTGTACACAATCCATGCAATTTCACTTGAAGTAATGCGCTCAACCCAAGCTCGAGTCTCGCTACATAACTTGTAATAGTGGAAGCAACAATTTATTTTCAAAACAACCTTAAGAAACATAATTAAATAAGACAATTGTGCACACCATCATACATACCACACAACACAATTGTGCGCATAACCACTTCAGTGACGTGTGCCACTTTTTTTTCACTAACCATGAAATCCAACTCCTTAACCGCACACTCATGAGTTCTAGCCTCTTAAGCACACATGTTAGAATCATGTGCACCTATCCACTCAATCCTCTTCTTAATGACTCATAAACAAAATCACAAGGTTAACTTAACAAGAAAAGTTACCATCGATTGACATACTCATGCACAACTACAATTAAAGGATAAAAACACCCTACTTATATGCACAAGCAACAATAAACCAAATAACAACAAATACTTATATGCAACACCTACAAGAATTTAACCCATCTCAAAAATAGACAAAATGCACGTAGTAACCAAGATAAGTACATAAAGAACCCTTATATTTTATGAAATTCATCAACTACGGCCTTGACTCAAACATTCCTCCTAGCCATATATGTTGTTTCTCATAATATTTCAACAACAAGTCACCCCCAATATGGGGATCAACTCCACCAGGGATAAAGGGTTCCTAGTGACAAACTATGGTCTAAAACTCAACAAAATTTCTTAGTCCTAAGTTCCCACTGCTACAACTATCCCATAGTCCCTCATTCCCCACGCACCTATCACACCCAAGGAAGTGTTCCCCTTCTCTTTTCAACAGTCCTCCGGCTGCCCCACTTCTCTTCCCAGGATTACTAGTAATAGGCCAAACAAGTTGCCTCTGGGCCCTATCACTAATGCTCGGCACACCAGGTAACAAATATCATCAAAACTCTCACCTGGAGAGTATTCCATGGATCTGACAACCACTCCACAACAGTCGGTCTCTCACCTAGAGAGACTGCTCATGGTCTATCAACCTGATTCTTTGACAATGAAACTCTAGGTACAACTCCAAAAATCCCTACAAGCTTCTTGGTGCGGCTAAGTTAATAATCGTATTTTCCATACAGTCTGACCCCTTTATGCTCACAAGAGCCTACTCACATGAATTCCTCCTCCCCATCCCAAATCCTTTTCATGCAATAATAATACTACTAATAATAATAATCCCCCAAAATACATTAAGGCCAACAATATATATTCCATGCTTGCCACTTGATACTTGTCACTTTCAAAAGTATCTTTAAGCCACTTGGTCACCCATTCCCTACCCTCAGGAAGTTAGGATAAAAACAATATATCTGACATGACACTTTTCCAGAAATATTATTAAAGTATTCCCCATGACTTATGACTCACCCCCCTTCCTTTTTCCCTTTTGCGGTGGATTCAACCCCCCATCTCTTTTCAACTTAGTCAGTCAGTGCGCAGTGATGCAATATAATATTAATATACATGATTAAGATTACATGTATAGGCGCACTGGACTATCTGTGTCCAGGCTCACCAACCTCATAATAGCATAGGCTCTTCGACCTCAAAACATAAACTGTCATATATATATATATATATATATATATATATATATAACTCAGTAGTACGCACTTTCCAGGTCATTACCGTGCACTAACCCAAGTGCTTGCAACACACAAAATGTGTGCACCCTATCTTTATTAACACTTCTCCATGCACTACTCTGATGCGCGCAACACCAAAACCAGGTATCCTTGGCTCACCAACCTATATGTACAATTACAAATGGTTCTAGATCATGGAAACTACATTACATGTTCATGGATGTATTCAAATAAAATATCATTGTTTCTGTTAACCCTAGTTGCCAGAAAAAACTTATCAATGTTCAGTTGGTTGATAGATTGCAAGTTCTTGCAAAGAATATTCAAAGCACACAGGTTGTCAGTGAAAATGTTTAAATTTTTAAATATTTGAAGATCACTATGGATAAATATGTGTTGCATTCATATTTTCATGCTATAGATATGGATGTTCTGGATCTTTTTTTTTGGGTATCCTTGGACAAAATCAGTTGGTACAGTTAATATTAATGTGCAAAAGAAATTTTTGAAGTTTTGGTACAAGAAAAAGAAAATCACACTGCAGGATGTGTCTTCTAGTAACACAAAAGGGCCCATGGTCACAAGAAAATAAGTTATTGTAGAGTCTAAAGTTGAATTAGAGGCATATCCTACACAAGGAGGTGAATCAAAACAACAAGAAGGACACAATCAAGAATCCAAGGTGATAATTGACTCAAAGGGACACCATGTGGTAGAATTGAAGAAAAAGGGACCGATTCCTACAGTTGTTGTATATCACCATCCACATCATATTGAGAAACACCAATCATCAAGGCACGAGCATGGGCATCAACACACTTATGCACTGATAAGGAACCAAAAAGGAAACCAATCAAGAGGTTTATGGAGGACTACTAGCACTATGGGAAGACATCATGCTAGAGAACCAATACCATGGAAACACCACCATGATGAGGAGAAAGCTCAGGGTGGAAAGGAAATAGTTGTACATCATGTTCATCTTCCATTAGGATGGATGGATGGATGGTCGTACTTAGTACCAGTTGGCTACAATTCTTAGTTGGTCATATTGTATGGTTTCTTTGCATGTTTCTAGGATGAAACATGCCTAAGGGGGGTGGAATGTAGTATACCTAGGGAGATAATATGGGAGGTACCCAATGGGAATGTGGTTATGTATTATTAGTAGAGTCCATTAAATGTAAGATGGATTAGGTCCACTATATTATTAAATAAGGCCCACTACGGTAGTTAGATATAATAAATAGACTTTCTAGAAGATTCCTTCTCGAGAATCTTCCTAGAAGATAGATAATGTTATATAAATAAGTGTAAGAAATGAATGGGAGCATGGTGAAGAATATTGTTATTGTACTAAGCAAGTATTGTTTGAGGAGTGCATTCCTTCTATAAGGAATAATATATGGTGCTACCCTACCTTAAGGGTTTTTTTCGTTTTTTGTGTTCATTATTGGTGAATGGTTTGGTTTATTCTTGTTTATTTCTTAAGTATATTTGTAGATCTATTTAGGTACTTAAAAATTCTCAATTTCTTTGTATTTCTAGCACCAAAGTTTCAAGTAATGATTGAAGATGGAGGTACCATAAATTGTTCATGGAAGTTCCATGGTATCAAGATCAATATGGGTGAGTATTTATTGGATAGTCCCATGATTGCAATCCAAATGGGTGGTGTTGATGTTGTGGTATGGGTCCAATGGTTACAATCATTGGGAACAATAACTCTTAATTTTCAAGATATTTTCATGAGATTTTTCTTAGAAGGAAAGGAAATTGAACTCGAAGGTATCCAAGGGAATCCCTCTAAAGTGCTAAGCTGTAATAGAATGACAAAATTACTCAAAAATGAACCCCATGGTGTACTTGCACAATTGTGCTCACTAGATGTTCAAACATCTAGACCTTCTATTCTAGGGGTTCTCCAAAACATTATCAACAATATTTTGAGGTATTTGAAAATATTACGAAGAGTCTTCCACCTACTCCATATCATGACCATGTTATTCATTTGAAATAAGGAATTTTACCACTGAACAATATGATTTAAAAGTACCCATATGCACAAGAGAGCGATATTGAGCATATGATTCATGAAATGATGGAGGCCAACATCATTCAGCCTATCCGAAGTGATTTGTATTCACCATTGGTGATGGTTACAAAAAATGATGGTTCATGGCATATATTTCCATATGATAAATAACTCAACAAAATTACCATTAAATATAAGTCTCCTATTCATGTCGTTGATGAATTATTATATGAATTGCAAAAATAAATTTGTTTTACTAAGTTGGATCTCCACTCTGAATATCATCAAATCAAAATGAGGAAAGAGGAAATTCCCAAAATAGCCTTGAGAACATATGAAGGTCATTATGAGTTTTGGTGATGCCATTTGGCCTTACTAATGTAACTTCAACATTTAAAATCTTGATGAATTCTATTTTCAAACCCTTACTCAAAAATTTTGTGTTAGTATTTGTTGATAATATACTAATTTACAAAAAATTGTGGGGAAAACATGTACAACATGTTGACATGGTGTTAAAACTATTATAAGAGAAAAAAATGTATGCAAATACTTCCAAGTGTTCCTTTAGGGTTCAAGAAGTGGAATATTTGGGTCATGTTATATCTCATGAAGGTGTCAAAGTGTACCTTAAAAAAGTTAAATCTATGATGGAATCTCCAATTTCGAAAACCTTGAAGAATCTTAGAGGATTCTTAGGACTAACAAAATATTACCACAATTTTTTCAAGAATTATGGTCAAATCACTAATACAAAATGAGAGATAAGTGACCAGGCGACCAAAACATTTGGTCACCATAGTTTTTTCAGGGGATAAATGACCAAAATTAATAAATTTTAAGTAATCTAACTAAAAAATACCAAGATAAATGACCACTTTGGTCACGGGATAAGAACTAAACTAAAAAATACCAAGATAAATGACTAAATTTGGTCACGGGATATAAGTAGACTAAAAAATACCAAATAACAATTGGTCATTTTTAGTTGTGTCACTCCGACAATGGAAAATTACAATTTTTACAATGAATTTGTACAATTTACTAAATTCTAACACTGCAGATGGATTTAGAGACCCTTTTAGGGATCTTTGTATCCATCTGCGGTGTTAGAATTTAGTAAATAGTAGACCCCCTCATGTGTCACAACTTAGCAATTGACACCAAATTAGTTATCATGATGATGTCCTAACTGCAAGCTTATAATATGGCTTATATATGAAATATATCATCTTGAAAATTCCCTTAGGAACTAATTACTTTGAACTTATAGATCCAACCATGGGAGAGAAACAACATGTAATAATGATTCACTTTTCTTCATCCTACTGCTTAATATTTTCCAAGATTCGAGCATGGCATATTAAGTCTTGAGGTGATAACTGAGGAAATTCATTAGGTTGTGTATGTATCGACATTTTGGAGGAATATATATACAATAAATCTCCTTCACCTAAAATAAGTTAATATGTGGAATGATTAACACCATGGCAGGTCCCTTACAAATGATTGCCAATTTCTTTAGAAAAAATGATGACTTCTAGGAGTTTGCTTTGAAAAAATTATATATCCACTAAACGGGAGAGAGGAAAATCCTTCAAATCGACCATAAAAAGAGGCCTGCAATTCCAAATATAATCACATACAATCTAAACCATGTTTCATATCTCACCCTACTTTAGAATTTCCATGCTTGTATATAAAAACATTGACACTTCGAGCAATGTTCGATGCTGGCATATTGAGAATGCAAATTTGAAATCATTCACTCTCATAAAATACCAAGTAAATGACAGCATATAAACAGAGAAATGCATTCACAAAACAAGTTCACTATATTCATTTATGTACATTTCAAAAGATTATTGTCTATATTCCTTCAAAACTGACGAAGGCCAGCCAAATATTGTCAAACATGAGGCTTTCTTCCTTCATTCACCACAATAATAGCCATGAAATTTGATGCTTCCAAGACCCACATCAATAAGGGGTTCCACATAAAACCCAAGAACTTAAGAAATTTTCTTTCTTTCTTTGAAAATGGTGAATCTCTCCTGCAAAGCCAAATCTACTCAAACTTTTCATCACAATTTCAACAATGTCCAGGATGTTTGACTCTAAATATTTATGAAATTGCTCAAAGGGTTAACCTTGGAAGAGCTGGTCTTTAGGAATATTTTTTATCATGCTAAGAACATGTTCTATGACATCATCTTTGTTGAGGAAATTGCTACTTCTTTTGAAGAATATTTGTGTTAATGTGACACCATCGTCTCCCAATTGAAAAGAATCCATGGACCTACATAGAAACTTTGTCATTTTTTAGCACCTTCTTAAACCCAAATGGTAGCCTAGGACATATGAAGATATATTTCACCCCTAGGATCGCATGCCAAAGACTCTTCAAGCTTTATTTCAATGCCTAGATCTCCATGGAAATGGACAAAAGATCTTTGAATTCTCCTCTAAATGAACAACGTCGGATTATTGCAAATCAAGTGCACTTCACGAAAATAGAGTAATGATGTTCTCCACAAATATGATATTTGTTTGATGTTTAGTGGCATTTGTACTCTCCCATCAGCATGATCTCTGATTAAAGAACTGTATGTGCCCTTTAACTGATTGTGTATGTTGTTGTTGAGCTCGAGTGTTTGATGACAATTTTGTCTTTAGACGTTTCTGTAACTACATCCACCGAACCTCCTTGCATTCTATAGGGTCTCAATGAGACCACATAATCCCTAAGCGATCTTTCATTTGTTTTGCACTACCTCAGTTCCTTTGTTCTTGGATTCAGTGGTTGCCACTTGGAATTACACATGTGTGTATTATTTTGTATGCAGTGGGTTTTATCCCATATGCAACAAGAAAAATAATAATGATACCTTTATATGACCAAATGCCGAGAGACTCCATCGACTCGT
The DNA here is from genome assembly GCA_009831015.1 of Picea engelmannii. Taxonomy (NCBI): domain Eukaryota; kingdom Viridiplantae; phylum Streptophyta; class Pinopsida; order Pinales; family Pinaceae; genus Picea; species Picea engelmannii. The sequence goes on from ML793763.1 coordinate 434,930, forward strand.
AGTGCACTTGTCATACACCTTGACCATAACACTCCATTTGGGATCCTCCTCATGGAACCTTAAGTGTTAGTGCTCAATGACTTTAAAATCCATAAAACCATTTTTTTAGCATTGATATGGATTTAGGAGCGGAACAAACTGATTAACAGACTTAATACATAAACACATAGATATGAACAACAACACAGATATCCAGTGAACAATATCTTCTATTGAATAAATGAAATAGGCTGAAACTATAAAACTATTGAACTGAAACACTTCCTCGAATGGTGGTAGCTATCTCTTAGAAGATATGTGGCTACTACGCACATATATCTGAGAAAATGATCACAATGAGGCTCCAGAGGATTTTTGATATTACTCATGAATGCCAAAACCATAGACATCCAAAACCACAACCCTAGGAGGTGAAACGCCAAAAGTTATGTGAGCCCCTATGGGTAATTTGGTACCTCAACTTCCTTGGGTCATAACATTTTCATACGAACTCTGTTTTAGGCTCGTGATAGCCCGTTGGAAAGGTCTTTTAGAGAAATACACATTAAACTGTCAAACTTTGACTCTGGCTATAGTTTGACTGTGGCGTGCCAAAAAAAAAAATGTTTAGGGCCCCAAAACAGCCCTGGAAGTACAAAAAGATGTGATGACATGAAAAAATACAAAACAATCTAGTTGGATTAGATGGAAGGCCACCAATATCCACCTGGAAGATGTGTAGGTCTTCAGACATCCCCAGAAGTGTACAACCCATAATTACTATGCAATACAAAAGAACATGTTGAACTAAAAACAGTCAAGAGGAGCCAGTTGGAATAGGTGGGTGGCCACCAATATCCACCTAGATCAATCCTCCTCCCTTAGGAAGCAATGGTCTCCACTGCATTGATTTCCCCCATCATGTGAGGAAAATTCTGCTAAATTTGGCCCCAGGTGAGCCACTTTCCTTGGTGTAGGAGCTTCCTTGTCTTGACAACTCGATAAAGGTGGATCCTCTACTGGCGAGTTCCCTTGACCTGTGTGTCCACTATTTGATCAGTGGATTCTTGTTCCATGCAGTCGAGGTTGAGCCATGTTGGTGTCAGTTGTTCTGTGATCTCTGAGGTGTCCAATAATGGTGGGAAATATGGTTGAAGGAGGTCCACATTGAACACTGGGTGAAAGACAAGGAAGGGTGGAGTGTTTATCTCAAAAGCATTTCTACCCACAACCTTGGTGATAGTGTAAGGCCCATAGAGAAGTGGGTGGAGCTTTCGATGGGGCCTTGTAAGATGCTCCTTCTGCAAATGTAACCATACTTTGTCTCCAACCTGAAACTAATGTAGTACCCTATGTTGATCATGGCATTTCTTGTACTTAGCATTGGATTTTTGCAAACTCTCCTGGACCTGTTGGAGGATGTGTTGAATATGCTAAATGAATCTGGTGGCTTTGTTGGTCTCAGACTGAACATGGGAAGAGTCGGTATGTGTGGTGGCAAGAGGTAGTGCAACATCAATGGGACCCAAGGGTTGGAATCCCAGCCCCACCTGAAATGGACTATGGCTGGTGGAGCTATGGATAGCCCTGTTGTAACTGTGTTGAACATATGGGAGACTCTCATCCCATGTGCATGGATTCTTGGAGTTGTACATGCGCAGGATGTGCACAATAATCTGATTGACAACCTATGTTTGGTCTCTTTTTTGGGGGTGGAAAGAAGTGTATTTAGTGAGCTTGGTGTCCAACAGGGACCAAAGACTCGACCAAAATGTGTTGAGGAATCTGTTGTCTCGATCAAAGATGATGGTCTTTGGTATCCCAAAATGGACCCATACGTGTTCAAATAAGAGCTTGGCAGTATCTGTCGCTATGATATTCTTCTTGTAGGATACGAGGATGGCCATCTTTGAAAATCGATCAATCACCACAAATACACAATCATTGCCTTGCTTGGTGGATAGAAGGATAGACATGTAATTCATTGAGATGGATTCCCAAGGCTTCTTGGGAGTAGGAAGAGGGGTGTATAAGCTTACTTCTCAATGGATGTCTTGGAAATGGCACAGGCAATGCAAGATATGATATACTTGCTGACATACTGTCGAAGTTTTGGCCAATAAAAATGTTTCTATAGAATGAACACATTTTTATCCATGCAAAAATGTCCTGCCATCTGACTGTAGTGGGCTTCCCAAATCATCTTTGCACACTTTCTTGTAAGAACCCAGATATGGACCATATGGCATAACAGTCTGTCCTGAATGTGAAAATCAGTGAGAGTTGTGCCTATACCCAAGAGCTTATAGGAGGTGGCAAAGTATGGACCTTGATGATAAAGTTGGGGCCACTCAGATGCCTCATGTCCACAGGAATGGAACACAATGGTGAGTGAAACCACAGGAAGTCGACTGAGGGAGTCAATGACATGATTTGAGCTCCCTATATTATACTTGATGTTGAGATGGAACTATTGCAGGTTGGTGGACCACTTGTGATGGCGGTCGTTCTGCAATTTCCTATGTGTTTGCATGAACTGCAAAGGCTTGTGATCAGTGTGGATGATCGTCTCTTTTCCCAGAATGTAATGTTTCCATTGACGACAGGCTTGGAAAATGGAATAAATTTCTTTTTCATACATGGGGTATTTCCGGATAGTATTTGAGAGTGTCTCACTATGGTATGCCACCGGATGACCGTGTTGAGTGAAAATTGTACCTAGAGCATAGTCAGATGCATCAGACTCAATATTGAATGGTTGTTATAGATCGGGCAAGGAGAGTACTGGAGATGAACACAAGTGATGCTTCAGATCATCAAATGCTCATTTTTGTTCCCTCCCCCACACGAAATTTTCCCTGCCACCACCCTTAGTCACTTGGCTGAGGGCCCATGCAATATGGGAGAATCCCAACACAAACTGTTGGTAGAATTTTTCCAGTCCCAAAAAGCTTCGAATCTCAATGAGTGTGGTCAGGGCTAGCCAGTCACGAATGACTTGGATCTTAGCTGGATCAATATGTACCCCATGTTCATCAACAATGTAGCCCAAGTATTGGACCATGTTCATGCCAAAGGAGCATTTTTCCAAGTTGGCATATAGCTTGTGCTACCACAGAGTGCTCAAAACCTGCTAAATATGCCGCATGTTCTCCTCCCAAGTTATGCTATAGATGAGGATGTCATCCAAATATACCACTACAAAATATTTGGTGAAGGGTCTCAATACATCATCCATCAACCTCATGAAAGTGGTTGGTGCATTTGTTAAGACAAAGGGCATGACCAACCATTCGAATAGAACTTCTTTGGATTTGAAGGTTGTCTTCCATACATCAGTTGGTTTGATGGGAACTTGGAGGTAGCTAGACTTTAGGTCAATCTTGTTGAAGAAATTTTCCCCCTTGATTTGGTCAAGAAGGTCATCAATCCTAGGAATTGGGTATCGATTCCTAACTGTGATTTTTTTTAATGTTCTATAATTAATGCAGAGTCACCAGGTCTCATCCTTCTTCTGCACCAGTACAATCGGGCTTCTACAAGGGGAGGATTTGGGTATGATGTGCCCCTTTTAAAGAATATCTTGGATATGACGCTTGATTTCTTCATTTTCCATCAACAAGTGACGATAGACTAGTCCATTAGGCATAGGCGCACTGGGGGCCAGATCAATTGGATGCTTGACTTAGTAGTGTGTCAGTACCCCGGTGGGTGAGAAGAAGATGTCTCTATACTCTTCCATGACCTCGTCCACTTGCTTCTGCTGCAAAGAGAGGCTCTTTATAGAGGCCATGGATATGGCAACGACCTTCTGCTTACTATGAGCACGGATCACAAAGAAGACGAACTTCCTGGTATGTGAAATGAACTTACTACATTTCTTAGTAGAGATTAAAGAAATAGCAGTAGGCAACGCTACTTCTGGTATCTTGTAAAATTTTCTACCCAAAGTAATAATAACACTGCAGGGTCTACACTCATACACAACATGACGCTTACACAAATATGGTTGTCCTAAAACAACATCACAAACTTCAAGGGAGAAATATCACACAATACCTCGTCTTTGAAAGGCTTGATGTTGTAGGGAAGACGACGTTGTTGGTTGACACAATGATCCTTTCCTTGGCGAAGTCATCCGATGGTGTAGGGTTGTGGGTGCGATGTCATTGGCAGGTCCAATTGCTTGACAACCTTAGCTGAGATCAGGTTCTTCTGACTACCTCTATCGACAATGAAATGAAGTGGAGTCCCCTTTACCCACATCTGTGAGTGAAAAAGGCATTCCCCTTCCTCTGGTTCTTCTAGCTCGCTTGGTTGGACTTTGGTGGTAGCGACAGTGGCACTGGGTTCCACAATGATAACCTACTTCCCTCCTTTTGGATTTTATTCGGAGTCATAATCAGCCTCCGACTCGGATGCCTTCAGCTTGGACAGAAGTGACTACTTGGAGGGACATTCTTCGGTGTTGTGCCAAGGGATTTTACGGTATTCACACCATTTCCCCATGTCCTTCTTCATCTTTTCATTTCCCTTCTTCTGTTGTATCTTGGAATGGTTGTCCCGAGAGTGTCCATATTTTCTCTGTCCCTTACCGTGTGGGTTGGGGTTTCCTTTCCCTGCTTCGACTGTGAGGAGTTTTCATATGCAAACTCTCTCCTCTTCTACTTAAATTTCTTCTCGATCTTGACAGCATATCTATAAGTTGTACCCAATGGGGCGATGTCCATAAAATACATTTCTATTTGAATGTATCTATGTAAATAACCGCGATATTTGAGCACCAGATGTCACTTAGATTCTTTGATACCCAATTGGGTGTGCAGGGTATGGAAATTATTGGTGAAATCTGGTACTATCTAGTCCCTTTCTTGACGCAGGGTGGTCCATCGGGTGTAGTAGTCCTCATAGCTTCCAATGGGGTAGTATTGTTCTTTAATGGAATCCCGAAAGGAATCCTAGGTAGGGGAAACCACAAACATTGGTGATTCCTCTATGGCCCTTTACTTAGAGTAATTATCCCACCAGTCCTTAACATGGGGGACAACCTTCAAGAGTGCAAAAGTAATATTTTCCCTATCGGAAAAATTGTGGACCGAAAAATACCCTTCGAGTAGATTCAACCATTTATTTACAACATCTTCATCTATCAGTCCTTCAAATAATGGAATATCAAAATTTACCTGTACCTTGAAGGGGGTTTCATGGATGCTTGATGAAGATGCTTCTCATGTGGGCAGTCGTCGAAGGATCTGGGAAAAGTTGTCCATCATTTCATTCATTTCTCGTTCAAGGTCTTCCTTGAGCAACATTTTAAAAGGATCTCCTACTCCGTCATCTTTATTTTCCTCCCCCATGGTTTTTTGTCGGGCTCGATGCGACCGATCTTGCAACGGCTCGATAGGTTTGATTCCCAACTTGTTGTACCCAGATCTTGTCGGGGACATGCACAAAGAAAAATAAATGAATAACAGACCGCTATGATACCAATGATCCGTATCTCGGAGTGGAACGAACTGATTAATAGAGTGAATACATACAAACATAGATATGAATAACAACATAGATATACAATGAACAATATCTTCTATTAAATAAATGAACTAGGTTGAAACTGTAAAAATGTTGAATTGAAACACTTGCTCCAATGGTGGTAGCTATCTCTGAGAAGAGATGTGGCTACTAAACGTATCCGTCTGAACAAAATGATTACAATGAGGCTCCATAGGCCCTTTCAATATTACTCATGAATGCCAAAAACCTAACCATAGGAGGTGAAATGCTAAAATTTATGTGGGCCCCTATGGGTAAGTTGGTACCTCAACTTCCTGGGGTCGTAACTTTTGCATATGACCTTCGTTTTAGGCGCGTGATAGCTTGTTGGAAAGGTCTTTCAGAGAACTACACATTACATCGTCAAAATCTGAATCTGTCTATAGTTTGATTGTGGTGAGCCAAAAAAAATGTTTAGGGCCCCAAAACGGCCCTAGAAGTACAACAAGATGTGATGACATGAAAACATACAAAATAAGTCAGTTGGATTAGATGGGAGGCCACTAGTATCAACCCGAAAGATGTGTAGGGATTCAGACAATCTCGAAAGTCTAGAACCCACAATTACAAAGCAGTACATAAGAACATGATGAACTAAAAATAATCAAGAGGAATTAGTTGGAATAGGTGGGTGGCCACCAATATCCACCTGGATCAAGCATATTGGAGTCATTGGAGCTAATTCAAAACTTTCGCAACAAAACTCATAAAAAACAGGGTAAAAATCACGCCCGACTCTGACTATAGATAGTACTCGATAGATCCAGTACCGATTAGAGAATATATAATAGATAGGGGCCCGATGGTCAAGATCTATGGAAGTTTTATGCTAGGTCAAAACTCAATTTTTTTTTAACCTGCAAATTTGAGTGCTAACAGGTGTGAAGCATGATCTGGTCATGATTGCCATGGTTTTGCCGATATGTTCCCATTTGGTATCTCTATATCAGGGAATGGAAATTCACAACTACATAATTAGAAACAAATTTCAATATGATATTTACATGTGCAGTTCCTTTATAGTTATATACACAAAATGTGTCCCATTTGCAGAATGGATATGGGAAGAAGCGCTAAAGTTCCTTTGGCAAATGATTGTGGGAGTTATGAAGCCTAACGATTTTAGTGTCGTCGACGCTCTCACTTCTTGTGCTAGTTTACTGTCTATGGAACATGGCACGAGTCTACATATCCTAATTATAGAGACTAGATTGGATTATGTGTTAGGGATGGTTGTTATATGGTTGGTCATTAAATGTGATTATTGAGGAATTTACTATTTATGTACAATAATATTGTGAATACAATTGATTTGGCTTCGACTAGATTGACAATCAGAATGGAATTGAACATTGTAAAATAACCTTCATTGAACATTGTAAAAGGACCTTACATTGCATATAAGCATCAAAGAAGCATTTATTTTTGCAAAGAACACATGAATAAGCCCTTTGAGTAAGGCGCAAGTTCAAAAAAGCAGAGAAGGTTAGAAATACCTTGAACATTTTTTATATAGGGTTGAGATTTCTGGAAGTTAATGGTGATAAGCATGCCATTCAGTTGCTTGAGATATGGATGGGAAAATTTATATGCTCTCTTCGTTTGTTTGAGTGGGCTTTGAAGGAGCATTTGATATCATTAAATGAATATATGTTTATCAAGACACAACTGGAAATCATCAATATTACTTATGCTATCGACATGTTTCTTCAAAATATATGTTGTGAGCCTACCTATATTAATTTCTTAACCCCTTTAACTCCTTTGCAGAAGGAGTATCATGGATCTCTACAAATCAAAACTATCTTCCATCTTCTAAATTCTCTAAAGATGATACTTTATATTGACTTGGGAATCAAGGAGCAATATATTCAAGTATCTTAGGAAATGACATGCCTTCAACTGAAAGAGAGGAGGGTGCACAAACTTTTACCCTTTAGCGTACCTCCTTTTGTAAATTTAATGTCTCAAATTATTTTCAATCCACGAAAAATTACTTTTTTGTTGTTGGAGTTTCAAAGTATAGAGGATCTTATCAAGCTTATAATAGTGAAAATTGTTAAGATGTTTTTATCAACATCACCAATATTCAAACTGTGATTTATACAAGCTCTTAGAAGCTTTGTTTCTTGAAACATTATTGATCTTGACCTAAATACATATAACCATTCATGAGGAATAGATCTAGTAGACACGATGTATCTTTTGAAAGGCTATCAACAATTACAACTAGCTGGTGCTTAGCTGTGAGGGAGGAACAATAGTTTCGTAAAAACAAACACAAAACAAACACACTATAAAATATAGAAAACAATAATCCCCGTCCCCTCATGCATTTCATCAAAGAAATTACACTACAATAGAGGCACTGCTTAAAGAAAAGTGTAACATGCCCCTTTTTTTACTTCATTTCTGCTCCTCCCGTTGCAGTGGTATCATCTCGGTTTGATTCACTTCATCTATGAAAATGGCCACGCCAATGAGTGAAGAGGATAGTATTTTCGAACGTGAGGATGAGATTTCTTCGATGACCACAGAATAGCTTATTAGAGGAGCTCGCCTCCTCGAGAACGAGATTCACAATCTAAAGGTACCGCAACCCCAAATATCTATTTCTCCTTTTAAAAAAAACCCATAAACTTTAACCTCCTCTTCTTATTATTAAATCTTCTATGGCGGTATGCATTGTTGGATGAAGTGCACAAGACAACACTAGACTCAGATGGCATGAAAGACAAGGTAAAGGAGAACCAAGAGAAGATAAAATTGAACAAGCAACTTCCTTATTTGGTCAGAAATATTGTCGAGGTAAGTCACGTTTATGCACACAATTATTAATATTTCTATACATTTTATTCTTTCTTCTATATCTTGAATCCTTTTCTAACCTTGACTGAATGGAACGATATTGTAACTCATGATCTATCTGAAGCCTAAATGTTATTTTTTACTGCATGAATTTAATTTTAATTTTTGGGTTCAATTCTTTGACTCTACACAAGAACCCCTTTTTGTAAAACATTTTAATTTTCAGGCAACTTGGTTTAATTCAGGCTAGCCCTATCCTATAATGGAATATGGAAATATGTATGGTATTCTCTCTCCTATATGGTAATTAAATGAACTCGACAAGTAGATTCGGTATGTCTAGGTATGGTCTTTACGGTAGAACCATTCAAACCATTGTAGAACTATTTGAATCAAACAAGTAATGTCATATGTTTTTGTCAAGGTTCCATCGTTGATATGTATGCTAAATGTGGGTTTGAAAATGATGCGTGCAATGTGTTTGAAGAAATACATGAATGGTATGTTTTCTTATGGATTGGAATTATGGTTGATTGTGCACAGAATGGACATGGGCATGAGGCTTTGAAGTTTTTTAATGCAGTGAAACATGCATATGTAAAACCCAATGCATTTATTGTGGCTAGTTTGCTTCCCGCTTGTGGTTATTTAGGAGATATACAACTAGGTAAATGGATCCATGAGTGCATTATTAGAAGTGTATTTTGTATTTTGGTGCTCACTAATTCCTTGGTATTGAACAAGATGAGAATCAACAAAGTATTACAGGTGGTGGCATAGAGGCAATATGGAGACGTTCCACAAGCTCTTTGATAATATCTTCGAGAATAAATTGATGATAGTAAGCGCTCCCTCTCTATGATTGTCATAAGCTTCTTCTCCATTAATTCCCCTTTCTTTCACCATATTTATATGTCCATAAAAGTAGAATCTTGGTTAGTTATATGATAATATGTATCTTCTTTTCTTAAGTTGTGTCAATTTAAAATCCTGTGAAACCTTACTTCCACATATTCTCGAAACAACTTCAATTGCCATGGAATTCAGTATCAGATTCATTCTTGCTTCTGATTTATGTATTTAACTTTTAACCCTTGGGATGCATTCATTATTTAGTTTTCTGGGTTATTTATCCTTATTGCGAAGTCTGTTATAAGTTTGCAGAAAACAGTGGGAAAACTTTGTTTGTTGACCGATCTTCTTGGAGACATTCTTCATTTGGTTTATAGGTTAATTGGCTATATTTTTCACCTTCTCAAAATCCATAAAATGACTCAATGATTCCTCAAGGAAAACTCAACTCACATTTACCTCTGTCGAAAAATTGTTACAAATCTGCAGAAATATGCAGTGATCCACTCTGGTATGCTGATAAGTCTTTTGGACAACATTTTGGCATTATTTAAGCCACTTATTAACTAGCTTTACAATTATTCCAGGTGACATTCCAACCATTTACTGTTTCACTTATTTGATGGTAAAAAAGGGGGTTGTTTCTGCATTGTTCTAATCATAGTACCAACATTAATAAACCAGATCTAAATTTTGAAGTGGAAATATACTTCCCCATACTTCTTATTTGGAAATTTGGCAAATTTTAAAGCAGTCAGATCATGTTATACCTTTAGATAACTTGAGAGATCCTATTCTTATATGGCATGAAGGTATGATTATAGAATGACTTCATATCTATTGGTTCCAAAAAATTTCAACAATTACTCGTGCAAATTTGAGTGGTGTGCCTGCAATTCCCCCATTGCTGAGTTTTAAATACGATCTGATCTTGTTGGGTCTTGGGTTGTTGATAAGTTGTTGGATGGTCTATTTAACTGAACCTTTACACAGAATTTAAAGCCTACATTAAGTATTTTGTGTTGATACATGGTTGTATGATCGTTGTAGGTTTTAGCATTCCTTACATTTTGCAAAAATTTCATTTGATGCTTGGTTATAGTATGCAAAGGATGATGAATAATTTATGAACTGAGCATGCTGGAAACTTTACTTTAGTTGTTTGATATCATTAATTATTTCAAAGTGGTTGGAAAATTTGGAAGAGTTGAGAAAAACAAGTGATTAGATTGCATGTGCTTCATTGAACATTGTAAAATAACCTTACACATATAAGCATCAAAGAAGCATTCTTTTTGCAAAACACATCTGAATAATCCCTTTGAGTAAGGTCCAAGTTCAAAAATGCAGAGCATATTAGAAATATCTTGAATGTTTTTGATATAGGGTTGAGATTTCTGGAACTTAATGGTGATAAGCATGCCATTTAGTTACTTGAGATATGGATGGGAAAATTTATATGCTCTCTTCATTGGTTTGAGTGGGATTTGAAGGATCATTTGATATCATTAAATGAATATATGTTTATCAAGACACAGCTGGAAAGCTTCAACATTGATTTTCATATCGACATGTTTCTTCAAAATACATGTTTTGATCCTACCTATCATAATTTCTTAACCCCTTTAATGTCATTGAAAAAGGAATATCATGGATCTCTACGAATCAAAACTATCTTCCATATTCTAAATTCTCTATAGGTGATACTTTATATTGACTTGGGAATCAAGGAGCAAGATATTCATGTATCTCAGGAAATGAAATTCCTTCAGCTGAAAGATAAGGGGGTGAACAAACTTGTACCCTTTAGTGAACCTCATTTTGTAAATTTAATGTCTCAAATTATTTTCCATCCACGGAAAATTATTTTTTTGTTGTTGTAGTTTCAAAGTATAGAGGAGCTTATCAGGATTATAATAGTGAAAATTGTTAAGATGTTATTATCAACATCATCAATATTCAAACAATGATTTATAGAAGCTCTTAGAATCTTTGTGTCTGGGAACATTATTGATCTTGACCTAAATACATATAACCATTTAGGAGGAACAAATCTAGTAGACACGATGTATGTTTTGAAAGGATATTAGTAGTTACAACTAGCTGGTGCTTAGCTATCTGCATTAGGTAAAGAGAATGCAAAAACTTATGGTCATAAGATTCTTCAGAGTCTATTTTCAATAGGAAAGACAATTTCTCCTTCAATATAATCAATCGCTTTGGAAATTTTAACATTGGCCTTAACCTTGGGTGTCACAGCTTTGTTTTCATAAGATTAATATAGTTTCCAAGCAGGTACTAGCTTTCAAATAGCCACATTGAGTTTATAGAATTCTTGAGAGATGAAAAAGGGACAACAATCATGGAGTGGGGCAAGTCAAATGTCATAGCAGTCAAACTTCTGATGGGACAACTAGATGCAGTGTGATCACAAGAAATGAATTTTAACATGAGTATTAATTACAGCCCCGTATGAAGGCCACTTATCACGAACATGTGATAAAAATCTGTAACCATCAATGACAAGGTATCGATATCTAATTAGAATAAGCAAATGGTGCATAGGTTCATGAAATATCGTACTGCAATAAGAAAAAAAACATTAGGAATAAATGTGACACAAGCGAACATATTTAAACCATCACATATATATCATGATAACTATGTAATATTGTTGTAACAATTAAGTCAAGTATTTATGTGTAGATTGTATCCCTTTATACCAAACTTGACCACAAATAATCATTGTTGTAGCAACTTTATGTGCACAATTTTGTATGTCCAAATTTATAAGCATTCGACCATCATGCATAGTTTTTTCTATATGCATTTGAGAAATAAAAGACCAAGTGAACAAATTTCAAATAAAAGACCAAGTGAACAAAGTTATAAGCATTTGACCATCATGCATAGTTTTCTCTATATGCTGGAACTTAAAGCCTATAGATTGATACCACAAGGAATTCAAGAATATGTTGAATGGCATTCACTTTTTTATTGCACTATAGTTGAAGAGGAGAAGCTAGAGGAGGATGAACCCAAAAGGAAGCAAGCTCACATGATAAAGTCTAGTTCTTTTGTCTTATTTTATTTTAATAATAACGTATTTGCATAGGGTGTTCACATGGTGAGCCTATGACATAGCACATGCATCTAATATGGGATATAAAATAATATTGGATTTATTTAACTAAATATTAAAGAATGTATATGAATATGTTTTTGTTGAATCCCCTCCTAGTACACCTTTTTAATTTTAAAAAAAGGTTTATATTAACTAGATATCCTAGGTATCTATTATTTTTGTGACATTTTTAATGCCTATTTTTATATATACCCTTAGTATGGTGACATAAAACAACTCTTATAAACTCTGGATGGGTATTATGTAAACTTATGGACTACCTTATTTTAAATTAATGAGCAAACTAATTAGAGATTGATGGAGATTCTAACAACATTATTTGATTCGCATCATCCAATGAGGTCAAAGTAATCCAAGTTACCTAGATCATGCATCTTCTTTCTCCTTCCTGTTATCCCCCACTTTCTGGGATAACGAGGAGATCATGTCTCAAGGCCCACAGGTCCTAGACATGGAGTACCGAGAGCAGAATTGACTTCAACATGGCCCTGGAGGGCCCACCTTTTCTGGCTTCCAGCATCCATATCCTGTCAGCAGCAACAACCTCCACCACCATCGGCTTGGTCTTGTGTCAGAGAGGGTTCTTGCTTGATGAGGTAATTAGTTCAAGTATCATGGTATGTGACACTTTGATCATCAAAACCATTGAATGTATGCATCTGATTCCTTTTATTTCTAACAACTGCTTGGATCTTACACTTGCCCACTTGACCATGTGTTGGGGATTGACAGAGTGTCTTAGTAAGCTTGTGTCTGTTGGTTTTGGTTAGCCACTGGGTTTGTCTTTGAGAAGCCATCGCCCGCTCCCTTCACAGCTTCACTTTTCCATCTTGTTTCCCGCTCACCTGTCCCATTCCACTTGTCCGGGCACTGGGTTGACCTCTTTTAAGATTGCACCTTATCTAGTGAGAAGAAGGGGCTAAAGGCCCAGAAGGTAAAATCAAGATGGTAAAAGATAAAAGCATAAGAATAAAACCTCAAGATGCTTCGCCCAGGGATCCTCGAGAAAGCAATAAAAAACTTCTCAACAAGAAACAAGAGGGACCCTAAAAAATAACAAAACAAGACCTAACCAGAGGATAGGGGGTCCCATCATGAGCTAGCCTATTAGGTCCATGGGTACCTAGCAGTATGACATTGCCATCAACTGGTTACCACACCAAGGCAGTGACCTTTGGTTGCATGCCCAAGGGAAAGGGGGTCTCATCACGAGCCAACCTTTTCATCTCTGTGAAAGTACTTGTGGGTAACGCTGTCACCACTAGTCACCATGCCAGGACAATGTCCCCTGATTATCTCTTGAGCAAAAAGAAATAAAAAAACAATAAAAAATGAAATAAGAAAAAGAATAAAATGCATGAATGGGCTTGGAAAGAATTGCATCCATGACAGGTACAACTCGCCTTCAACAAAGGCACCCATAGGTAACATCTTGCATCCTTGACCTTCGTTGCACCCACCTGCTTGGACACCCTTTGACCACTTCATCCACTTACATGGCTTGGAAGAGGTCTCTTCCAGGAAAATTCCCTTATTCAGTGGACACTAGCCCAATAGAATGCCTTGCCCTTTTCCAGGACTTGTATTGCGGGTTTGTGTAACGTCTTTGAGCTATCGATTGATCTATTAGGGGTTTTATGCATATGTTTATTAATATTGATGATGAAATGTGATTGACACTGTTATGATCCCTGTGATTGATGAGCCCATGGAGGGTGTAGCTTTTGATGTGCAGGACCATGCCCGACGGACAGGTACCATCTTGGACCGGTACACATGGGGAGATGATCAGTTCAAACCTCCATGGGGATGAAGAGCCCATTAGGTGGATGCTGAGACTCCATCACGGGGGAGATACATGATAGAGATGGATCCAGAGATTTGCACCAAAGGAGAAGAGGACGTTCCACCAAAGGCACCCTGACAAAGCTTGACCTAGGGGGGATGACCCTTTCCCAGTGGAACGTTAGCCTTGGGAGGCCTAGGACGTCACCACCTTGACCATGACATCACCCAGAACCATGGACACTTTTGGAGGCAGATTAGGCAGCAGTGGCACGTGTGGCAAGTTGGAGAAGCCCAATGAGGGCTAACATTTTTCTCCAGGATGCCCCATCTGCCCTACAAGGGGATAACGTCTTTCTTGGAGGGGCTTTTACTCTCTTTTCAGCTTGATTTAGGATTTGATTTAACAATTTAATGTAAAACAATATGATTTTGGTATTTTGGCCTTGTCGGCCTTTTACATGACCTAAAAAGTAAAATTAGGTCATGATATTGTATAAATGGAGGATTTTCTCCTTCATTTTTTATGATCACTCATTCACTCCATAAGGAGGTCTGAAATTTGCGCCCTCTCTTGGGTATTTGGCTGATTTAGTGAGGCGCATTTGTTGAAGGAAGACATTTTTTGGCATTTTATGGTGTTTCTCTTGAAGGAAGGTGTTATGACTAGGGTTTGCATGGTTATTTCTTGGTGAATTGTAAGTATTTTTCTGCAAAACTTCTTAATGAATGGTTGTAGTTTAATTTCTTGCATTTATTTATGATTTTGTTGAATCAAAACCCTAGGTGACAAGCACACAAGTAGGTCCTTGTCTCATGTCCCCTCATAGAGAATTTTTCAGCCATTGAAGAAGAAAAAGAGAGCCTAGCCGTAGCTACACTCCTTTTTCTTCCTCCCTTTTTGCTAGCCGTACCATTTAGAATTCAAGAAGGAGAAGACGTCCCAGGCCTAGGTCATCTACACTTAGGGTCGTTTTTCTCCTAGGGTTTGATGAAAGAGCCTTGTTGTAGCAACACTCTCCCTCATTAGACTTTCTTGTCT
>ML793764.1:36111-48675 GCA_009831015.1 Picea engelmannii
GCTGTGTTTTCTTCCCCTAGAGGGTTTCCCAGGATAAATGTTGTGTCTATTGTGGATGTGTATTTCTCAGTGATCTTGTGCTTATTATGCTCTTATCTTTATGAAATGCAAAGAACTATAATAATAGCATAAGCATTAACAGTAATGTGACCACGTGCTGAAAGGTTAAGGTGCTATGGGATTTTCTGGTTCTTTGTCATTCAATTTGTTGAAATGCGAAATGTGCCTTTGGACAAATCAATGGTCCAGATCTGTTCATGATCTGACGCTCCAGATCTTATGACCATAACTCATAAGACCGTAGTTAAACCTCTTATCGGGATTCGGGGTTTCGAGAGTCGAAATGTATTGGAACTCTTGTCCACGGAATCCCCGATTTCTTGATTCTCAATTTCACGGTGGATGACCTTTTCTTTCAGGAAAATTTCCGATTGCTTTGATCTCTGCCACGCGTCCTCCTATATTGGATGGTCCTGATTTCTCCTCGTGATTTCATGATTTGATCTGTTCCAGGCGTCTCGTCTCCAGGATCCACGATTTTTCAAATCTTGTAATGCTGATGGACTCTCCTATTGGGATTTTTTCTGAAATCCTCGATCTCTGCCACGCATCCCAACAGATGGATGGCTTAGGTCTGCTTCAGGGGTTTCACTGTGGAGATCCCCAATCCCTTGTTTTGACGAGATGACATTAGCTGGGCCCCATAACAGAGCTTTCCTACTTTCGAGATTTCAGACTTTGCAGTTCTGAAATGCTCATGCTTCTTGTCCTCAGGATTCGCGAAATGTCGAATCCCGATATGCTAATGGCCCTTTCCTTTCGGGACTTTCCCCAAAGGCCTAGATTGTTGCCACGCGTCCCCTTACGATGGACGGTCCTCATTGTTTCGCGATTTCGTGACTTACGACCTCAAATTCCCTGTCAACTGAGAACCTCGATTATCAAGATGATGATGGTTTCCTCGATGTCCGCCACATGTCCAAATAAATGGACGGCTGTGATCTTATCGCTATTTCATGAATTGCGATTTCACGACTTTCGCCATAGAGTGTCTTTCATTAACAAGACCTCCGATATCCCGAACTCTGAAATGCCAATGGAGTGATGGCTTGGATCTTCTTCCACCTGTCCTCTGAGATGGATGACTCACAATCCTCTCAGGATTTCACGATACATGATGTCGGGATTTTGCGATTTCGCGTATCGGGGTTTTGGAGTGCAATCACCTTTTCTCGTCCAACTCCTGATTCCTAATTTTTCAATCGGATCAAATCGACGACTCACGATCTATCTCGATCCAATGGTCTAGATGATGTCGTGATTTCATGACTTCTAAAGATGAAATTTCTCCTGTGTGTTCTAGAGGACTAAACCTCATGCACTTTCTCGTCGATCCAATGGTTGTCGGTCCTCAGTGCAAGATCTGACGGCTGAAATTCTTTTTCCTTTTTCGTGCTCTCCTCGTCCCTTCTGAACTGGTTTCCTACTCTGGATCCGTTCGCAGGATGAATCTTACGGCCTTAATGGTTGTTTTTTGCACAGTAGATGTGTTCTTTGCTCCTGTGGAAGAAAGATTCGTGAATCTTTCAAAGATTTGAAAGAATTTCATGAGTTCTTTGTTCTCTGCTCCAATCTTTGACATATTAAAGAGAATTCCCGTAAATCTTTAAACGATTTTGCCTTCTGCAGGAATCTTTAATGAACTTGAACAAATTCTTCAAGTTCTTCAAATGTTCGTGTGTCCTGCAGCTCTTCTTCGTGAATCTCTGATGATTCTTGAAAATTAAAAGAATCTTTAAAGTTTCTTCCTTCTTAGTCTCTGCTTCCTTTTCGTTTTTCTGTTCCTTGAAACTTTCGAGCGTAGTACGCTTTGTGACCTCGTGTGAGCTTCATATGGCGATCTTCCCCGTGGAAGTTTCGTGCAAGGGTCTTTTGAGAGTATAGCAGACAACTCTCCAATCCTTTTGAAAAAGTCTGTGTCGTATGCTCTCAAGATCCGTGAAGCTCTGCGCTGTGAGGATCATGTTGCTCTCCAGCCTGTGTGAAGAGGCTTACAGCTGAAGCTCTGATACCATGATAAATTCTGAAGCAAGAAATGCAGAGAGAAAGAATAGAACAATATATTGGAATGTATGAAGAAGAGTACGATGAGAAGATGTGAAGAGACACTATGCAATGGGAGATGGTTGAGCTAAATAGGCTCAAGCAAATCAAGAATAGAAAGTACAACTGGCCAGGACAGTTGGCAGTGTAGTGTTAGACTGTTGAAGTTACACTATATTTAACAAAGAAGAAAGGAGAAGAAGAAGCATGAACATAAAATTATAGGCATATGAAATTCGTAGATGTTGAGAAATTGGGTCTTCATTTGCTTTTTATGAGTTGATGTTCCATTTTCTGTATTTAAGATTGTATTTAATATTACAGGCGTTCAACATATAAACAATAAACACAAAGTCATTACAATCGGCTACAGACGAAACTTGCTCTTTATTTTCGCTTCTCTGCAACCAAAGCTGCATTTCATTTTTATCTAAAGATACATTTTAGGAAGCGATAGCTGACGCTGATAGAGGTTGACTGCAGTTGACAGAGGTTGACGGTACTATGGTATATGGGCAGCCGGTGGTTATTAATCTATTAGAAAATTCCTTGATTTTATGTGAATATGTGATATCCTCGAACTCATGGTATTTATATGGTCATTAATGATGATTTAATGATCAGCTCTGTAGCTTTGTTAAGAGTCTTACAGTATTCATGAAAAAAATATGAGAGGAAAGTGTATATACATCACGAAAATATTGGCAATACATAAAAGACTGTTTTGTTCCGCTTTCTGTTCAATGCTTCAAATGAAGAGGGGAAGCAATAGGATTTTTCTGTTCAATACTTCAAATCAATAGGGTAAGCAATAGGATTTAGAGTAGTCTTATAGCTCATGGCTTGGCTTTACTTTTAACTCAAAACAAAAAAATAATATATATAGTGACCATGTATCATGAAAATAATATATAGTGGCCCTCTATGAAATTGAGACTTCATTCATTTATTTTATCTTAAGTTTTTTCATCTCTTCATTTTCATAAACGTCGGTCATAGTGACGTGCAACATTATAGTGGTTTATGTCGAGTAATTTATACTTATTAAATAAAAATTAATAATATTAATAAAATCTTATATTTAATAGATAATGAAAATTTAAATTTATGTTAACATAAATTTATTTTTTTAATATAATATGGTGTGATAAAGAGTTAGAGGAAAAAAAAAAAAATTTAAGTATTATAAACATGTAATCAACTCTAGATCAAAATTATTTATCTTTTTTTCCAAGTGTAAAGAAAAAAAATAAGCATTGATAAGATAGTGAAACTGAGCATTGATCAAACACCATGGGATGAAAGAGTGTGTCACTTTTGTGACACTAAGAAGGTTGAAGATGGAAAGCACTTTCTCTTAGATTGTCTAGCACAGAAACAAAATTCTAAAGAATCCCAAGTAATCACTTACCCTCGTAGGGTCCGATAGACCAATTAGATCTTAGTGGACGTTAATCATCATCATCATTGTCAATATAATACTTATTATATATAATCAATATATATTATTATTAACTAATAATATAATATAAACACCTTTATCAAAAAAATACGACGTATATGACATTAAGCTAAAAAGTACCTTATCGTCAGCAACACTTTGTGTCGTCGAGGCATAGATAATATCTTGCATCATTTCTTGGATCATGAGGAAGTTGAGGCCATTCTTAATGACTATCATAGTGGGGCTTGTGGTGGTCATCTATCTGGACTTGCAACATCCCAAACAATTTTGCGAGCTGCTTATTTTTGGCCATTTATTTTTAAAGACTGCACTGAAATGGTCAAGAAGTATCACCCTTTCCAGGTGTTCCCTCATAAAATGCGCTCGGATCCAACCCTTATACACCATGTCATTACTCTCTATCCCTTCACCAAGTGGGGATGGATTTTATGGACTATAACCAAGCTTCGGTTGGGGGTATTATGGTCTTGGAATATTTTACTAAATGCGAAGAGACCATAAATACTATTTAATCTGATGGTAAGAATGCAACAATTTTCATGTTTAACCAAATTATATCCTAGTTTGGAATCCCAAAGGAGATTGTCATTGATCATGGCAGTCACTTTCAGAATGAAATGATGGAGGAAGTAGCATCAACACTAGTGTTTAATAATGGTCATTATTTTCCTTATTATCCCTAGGAAAATGGACAAGTAGAGGTTGTCAATAAATAACTCAAGACCATTTTGCAAAAAATGGCTAGCCAAAGCAAGTCTAACTCGAATCTTAGCCTGCACTATGGGCATATCGAACCTCGATTAAGACTTCCATTGGTTTTACTCCTTTATAGTTAGTACATAGTGTGGATTCGATCCTTCCAATTGAATGTGAAATCCATTCACTCAAGCTAAAAATTGAACTCCTACCTGACACTTTTGAGCTTGAAGAACACCTCGTACATCTAGATCATTTAGATGAGCAATGTCGATATGCCTCTACACATATCGAAGTGAATAAATGATGTGTCAAGGTTTAGTATGATAAGTCTGTCTATTCTCGGGAGTATGCTAAGGGTGACTTGGTCCTCCTGTATGACCAAGCCAAAGAACCATTTGGGGACAGACAAATTTAATCCCATGTGGTCAGGTCCTTATATCATGCGACATGTTTTGGAAAAAGAAGCATATGAGTTAGAATTTTATGAAGGGAATATGATGGATGAGCCCAGAAATGGGATTTATCTCAAAAGATATTACTCTTAAACCCTGAATCTTGGGTGTGACTCTTTGTATACTAGTGTATCTTAGTGTATATATATCTTTTCCTTTCATTCATTCTCCTTGCTTATCGAGTTTTCCCATGGTTGGAAGATGTCAAGGAAATATTCTGTTTACTTAGGATTGAAAGACACTGCTACTTATCATACATGGAATTTGGCTTCCTCCGCTTGGGTTATTTACTCACCTGAGGGTCAATTGGTGTCTTTAGGTGGTGTTTGTTTAGGGCCATCAACGAACAATATGGTTGAGTATAACATCGTTATAGAGAATTTAAGCGATGCTATTTCTCATGGTGTTTGATATTTAGAAGTTCACTTGGTCTCCAATTTAGTAGTATGTCAGTTGAATGATAGTTATAGTGTGCGAGAACCTACCCTACTTCGACAATTCCTACGGGTACAAATTTTGGAATGACACTTTTTTTTTATTACTTATCATCACATACCTAGAAATTCTAATTATGTATCTAATGCATATGCTAATTATTTTATAGATTGGAATTTGTCACATAACTAAAGTAAATAAAACACATTAATCAATGTAGACATTGTATCATATATAAGTGAAGTCAAAGACCAATGTTTTTATATTTCATTTACTCAAAAAATATGGCGTCATAGTACAAAATGCGGCTCACACCCTCAAAATACATATACCATTGATAGATCTAATTTCCATGAAATCTACGTCGGTGGCACTGGATGTGTGTCATGATATCATACTATTGCATTTGCGAGATGCTCGAAGAGTCGTACCCATGCACGGGGAACACAGACCACCTATAGCTGCATAACCTCTAGCATATCCTCTACCTGAACCATGGGTATTTTGTGTGTAAAACAAGATAGGTTTCCCTGCACATTTGAATCATTCTCTCTTAGTCTCCTCCCGCTGGTTCATCCCCCCAGTGCCTCCGCCGGTGTTGTTGAAATCCTTCCGGTCATCACAGACCCACATCTACGTAACAAAGCATTTTTGTTAAATACTTGACATCATCCAAAAATATTTTCCTTTTTTAACTCTTTTAAAAAATACAAAAAAATTAAATATCTCAAAATTTTACATACATATATCTCGATCGGTGGACCTTGGTTGAAATTGCATGTCTGTATCTCCTTTGAAGTCAATCCCTACATAAGGGTAGTCTCCTTTGAAGTCAATCCCTACATAAGGTAGTGGTCGAGGGCTATCACGTGTCGACGCCACCAGTAGAAAAACTCATCGTTGTATGGGGTTGGTAGCCTACCACCTCCCAACCACCTAATCAGCTTGGTCCACCATGACATGGCTAGATCGCATGGTCCATGCAGAAGGATCTCCACTCTAGGGCTCAATCCTAGAACCTGCTCGAAGAAAAAACTACACAAAATAGACGCAAACCTAAAGTTCCTCTTTCTACCATGTTTGCAGTCTGTCAACTGGATCTTTATGTTAGCCAGTAGTTAGGTGCACCAGTCGTAAACTATGGGTCGTAAGCACTCCACTAAGTAGAACATCAGTGCCCTTGATGCTTGATGCAACGAGGCCAACCCCATGATCTCTGTGAGTACAAGAACGGCGATCTTCAAACTCATGTTGTTGATTTCCCTAATGGGGAGTTACCTCCCTACCTTTTTTGTGCCTACAAGACAGTGAGTGGCGATGTAGTCCTCTATGTTCATGCAACTACGAGCTCCCCGGGAGTTGAGGTTCACCACCTCACCCTAACAAGACAATCCTGTAAGGAAATGAATATCCCGGGATGGCTATGCTTGGTAGATGTAGCCCAACGTTTGGGTGAACCATGTGAAATCATTTTGTTTCTTATCTCTGTAATTGTTAATTATCATATGTGAATTATGTTTTCCGCATTTACAATTCTAACAACTCACACTATAATCCTATTATCAAATTCACATTATAATACTCATGTACACCAACATACAATTCCATCACAACCGACTATATCTCATTTCTTAAATCCCTCCATATTTAGTAATACATATATATCTTCCTATACATAATATGGGTCAATTGACATTATTATTCCTATTTTTACCCTAACAAGTTTCGAAATATAATTGTATCCTTGAACTTACACTAGCATCTTTATGTACTCGAGTAAGCTTGCGCAAACGAATCCATTTGAAACATAATATTAAAACGTCCTAAGCAACAAATACTTTATTTCATAAAACAAATATATCCCATGATGAAAATATAGTGTGACTTCCTACCGTAAACAAATAACCTAAAATAGAAATTGATCAAATACTCGTTAAATAAAACCTCCACGTGACTGAAAACATACGGTGACTTCCTACCATAAACAACGCAACTAAAATCGAAATTGATCTTTCGCTTAGCACTTGAGTGAGTTTTTAAGTTAAACTTCCTTCCTCCCCACTATTTTAGAGAGAGAAAATCCAGCAAAGTTTATGATAGTGAAATTTAGAAAATCCACAGAGAGAAAATCCGGCAGACTTATTATTTTGTTTATGAGAATGAAATTTAGAATCTAGATTAAAATAAAGATTACCTCACTAGGTTTTCCAGTTATTATAGCAAGGACATATTTATTAGCTTCCATACATCCGAGGACAAACACACAAATAACGCTTTTGACAGAGTACTTGAGTTGCAACACTTTTGAATCAAAAAGACTTGCATAGCTCTATGTAAGAAGTTGGTGAACAATTATCTGAACGCCTTTATTTGGACTCTGCATTAATATTCAATCACAATACAATTATTTTTATTATTGTGATTGTAAATATATTAAAAATTATGTGTATAAGAATGCCAACAAAGAGAGAATCGGAATATATTGAACCTGATTGACGAAGACTGCGCTCACCATATTCGCCTCGAATGATCCAAGATGGATTGCTTGCACCACAAGAAAGCATTCGAATCCGCACTGAACGATTAGTCCGCTCCCGAGGAGAAACACAAACAGATATGGGTTTCTATCGAAGAAGATTTCAATGGACTCAGTGCATAAAGCGGAACGGGCGAGGAGGAGGTTTTCCATTTGGATTGGAGGGTAGAAGTCCTCGTTTGTTCATACAGAATGTTCTTCTTCACTTTACATAACACATAAATACTATGACCGTGAACTGGCTATTGCATCGGTGTGGCCGATTTATACTGTTAGTGTTGGGTAGTGAAAGTAAAAAACAAGCAAGATTAAACACTCATAAAACTATGAATAACAATTTCACAATTGATTTATGTGGAAACTCAATGCTGGAAACAACTACTCTCAATGATATTCTGTATTCGGAAACCTAGTGCTGGAAAAAACTACTCTCAATTATATTCTGTATTCATATTGTTGAAGAGAGAATTACGATAGTCAATCTGAGGCATACAATCATCCTCTCCTCACATACACTCTACTTTCTATACACCTTGCTCTCTCACCTCTATGAGTATGCTCGTATATATAGCATCTCTCAACCAATTAGACTAATTAGATCTTAGTGGACGTTAATCATCATCATCATCAATATAATACTTATTATATATAATCAATAGATATTATTATTAACTAATAATATAATATAAACAGTTTTATAAAAAAAATGAGTATATGACATTAAGCTAAAAAATACCTTATCGTCGGCAACACTTTGTATCGTCGAGGTATAGATAATATCTTGCATCATTTCTTGGATCATGAGGAAGTTGAGGCCATTCTTAATGACTGTCACAGTGGGGCTTGTGGTGGTCATCTATCCACGTCATTAATGTCTATCCCTTCACCAAGTGGGGTTGGATTTTATGGACTGTAACCAAGCTTCGGCTGGGGGAATCAATATATTATCTTGGCCGTGGAATATTATACTAAATGCGAAGAGACCATGAATACTATTGAATTTGATGGTAAGAATGCAACATTTTTCATGTTTAACCAAATTATATCCTAGTTTGGAATCCCAAAGGAGATTGTCATTGATCATGGCAGTCACTTTCAGAATGAAATGATGGAGGAAGTAGCATCAACACTAGTGTTTAATAATGGTCATTATTTGCCTTATTATCCCTAGGAAAATGGACAAGTAGAGATTGTCAATAAATATCTCAAGACCATTTTGCAAAAAAAGGCCAGCTCAAGCAAATCTAACTCGAATCTTAGCCTGCACTATGGGCATATCGAACCTCGATTAAGACTTCCACTGGTTTATCTCCTTTATAGTTGGTACACAGTGTGGATTCGATCCTTCCAATTGAATGTGAAATCCATTCACTAGAGCTAGAAATTGAACTCCTACCTGACACTTATGAGCTTCAAGAACACCTCGTACACCTAGAGCATTTAGATGAGCAATGTCGATATGCCTCTATAGATATTGAAGCAAATAAATGATGTGTCAAGGCTTAGTATGATAAGTCTGTCTGTTCTTGGGAGTATGCTAAGGGTGACTTGGTCCTCCTTAAATGATGTGTCAAGGCTTAGTATGATAAGTCTGTTTGTTCTTGGGAGTATGCTAAGGGTGACTTGGTCCTCCTTTATGACGAAGCCAAAGAACCATTTGGGGGCAGACAAATGTAATCCCATGTCGTCAAGTCCTTATATCATGCAACATGTTTTGGAAAAATGAGTATATGAGTTAGAATTTTATGAAGCGAATATGTTGGATGAGCCCAGAAATGGGCTTTATCTCAAAAGATATTACTCTTAAAGCCTCAATCTTGGGTGTGACTCTTTGTATACTAGTGTATCTTAGTGTATATATATATATATTCCTTTCATTCATTCTCCTTGCTTATCGAGTTTTCCCATGGTTGGAAGATGTCAACGAAATATTTTGTTTACTTAGGATTGAAAGACAGTGCTAGTCATCATACATGGAATTTGGCTTCCTCCGCTTGGGTTATTTACTCACTTGAGGGTCAATTGATGTCTTTAGGTGGTGTTTGTCTAGGGCCATCAACGGACAATGTGGTTGAGTATAACATCATTATAGAGAATTTACGTGGTGTCATTTCTCATGGTGTTTGATATTTAGAAGTTCATTGGTCTCCAATTTAGTAGTATGTCAGTTGAATGACAGTTATAGTGTGCAACCTACCCTACTTCGACGATTCCTACTGGTACAAATTTTGGAATGACACATTGTTTTTATTACTTATCATCACATACCTAGAAGTTCTAATTATGTATCTGATGCATATGCTAATTATTTTATAGATTGGAATTTGTCACATAACTAAAGTAAATAAAACACATTCATCAATGTAGACATTGTATCATATATAAGTAAAGTCAAAGACCAATGTTTTTATATTTCATTTACTCAAAAAATATGGTGTCATAGTACAAAATGCGGCTCACACCCTCAAAATACATATACAACCAATAGATCTAATTTCCATGACATCTACGTCGGTGGCACTGGATGTGTGTCATTATATCATACTATTGCATTTGCGAGATGCTGGAAGAGTTGCACCCATGCACGGGGAACACAAACCACCTATAGCTGCATCACCTCTAGCATATCCTCTACCTGAACCATGGGTATTTTGTGTGTAAAACAAGATAGGTTTCCCTGCACATTTTGAATCATTCTCTCTTAGTCTCCTCCCGCTGGCCCATCCCCCCTGTGCCTCCGTCAATGTCGTGGAAATCCTTTCGGTCATCGCGGACCCACATCTGCATAACAAAGCATTTTTGTTAAATACTTGACATCATCCAAAAATATTTTTGTTTTTTAACTCTTTTAAAAAATACAAAAAAATGAAATATCTCAAACTTTTACATACATATATCTCGATAGGTGGACCTTGGTTGAAATTGCATGCATGTATCTCCTCTGAAGTCGATCCCTACATAAGGGTAGTTGTCGAGGGCTATCACGTTTCGACGCCACCAGTAGAAAAACTCATCGTTGTATGGGGTTGGTAGCCTACCACCTCCCAACCGCCTAATCAGCTCGGTCCACCGTGACATGGCTAGATTGCATGGTCCATGTAGAACAATCTCCACTCTAGGGCTCAATCCTAGAACCCGCTCGAAGAAAAAACTACACAAGATAGACGCAAACCTGAAGTTCCTATTTCTACCGTGTTTGCAATCTGTCAACTGGCCCTTCATGTTAGCCAGCAGTTAGGTGCACCAATTGTAAACTATGGGTTGTAAGCACTCCACTGAGTAGAACATCAGTGCCCTTGATGCCTGATGCAACGAGGCCAACCCCATGATCCGTGTGAGTACAAGAACGACGATCTTCAAACTCATGTTGTTGATCTCCCTAATGGGGAGTTACCTCCCTACCTTTTTTGTGCCTACAAGACAATGAGTGGCGATGTAGTCCTCTATGTTCATGCAACTCCGAGCTCCCTGGGATTTGAGGTTCACCACCTCACCCTAACAAGACAATCTTGTAAGGAAATAGATATCCTGGGATGGCTATGCTTGGTAGATGTAGTCCAACGTTTGGGTGAACCACGTGAAATCCTTTTGTTTCTTATCTCTGTGTTTGTTAATTATTATATGTGAATTGTGTTTTTCGCATTTACAATTCTAACAACTCACACTATAATCCTATTATCAAATTCACGTTATAATATTCATGTACACCAACATACAATTCCATCACAACCAACTATATCTCATTTCTTAAATCCCTCCATACTTAGTAATACATATATATCTTCCTATACATAATATGGGTCAATTGACATTATTATTCCTATTTTTACCCTAACAAGTCTCGAAATATAATTGTATCCTTGACCTTACACTAGCATCTTTATGTACTCGAGTAAGCTTGCGCAAACGAATCCATTTGAAACATAATATTAAAACGTCATAAGCAACAAATACTTTATTTCATAAAACAAATATATCCATGATGAAAATATAGTGTGACTTCTTACCGTAAACAAATAAATTAAAATAGAAATTGATCAAATACTCGTTAAATAAAACCTCCACGTGACTGAAAACATACGGTGACTTCCTACCATAAACAACGCAACTAAAATCGAAATTGATCTTTCGCTTAGCACTTGAGTGAGTTTTTAAGTTACATTTCCTTCCTCCCCACTGTTTTAGAGTGAGAAAATCCAGCAAAGTTTATGATAGTGAAATTTAGAAAATCCACAGAGAGAAAATCCGGAAGACTTACTATTTTGTTTATGAGAATGAAATTTAGTATCTAGATTAAAATAAAGATTACCTCACTAGGTTTTCCAGTTGTTATAGCAAGGACATATTTATTAGCTTCGATACATCTAAGGACAAACACACAAATAACGCTTTTGACAGAGTACTTGAGTTGCAACACTTTTGAACCAAAAAGACTTGCATAGCTCTATGTAAGAAGTTGGTGAACAATTATCTGAACGCCTTTATTTGGACTCTGCGTTAATATTCAATCACAATACAATTATTTTTATTATTGTGATTGTAAATATATTAAAAATTATGTGTACAAGAATGCCAACAAAAAGAGCATCCGAATATATTGAACCTGATTGAGGGAGACTGCGCTCACCATATTGACCTCGAATGATCCCAAGATGGATTGCTTGCATCACAAGAAAGAATTCGAATCCGCACTGAACGATTAGTCCGCTCCCGAGGAGAAACACAAACAGATATAGGTTTTTATCGAAGAAGATTTCAATGGACTCAGTGCATAAAGCGGAACGGGCGAGGAGGAGGTTTTCCATCTGGATTGGAGGGTAGAAGTCCTCGTTTGTTCATACAGAATGTTCTTCTTCACTTTACATAACACATAA
>ML793764.1:99742-111260 GCA_009831015.1 Picea engelmannii
GAATTGTCAAGGAAGAAATAGATACATTTGAATTCCCAATTAGAAATTTTGGGGCATTAAAATAAATGAAGAATATTTTCCCTTCATCCCTACCAAAATTCAATGGAATGGAAAAAGAATACCCAGATAGATTCCTCTTTGTATTTGATGTCCTTTGTAGGAGCTATGACCATGTTTCTTGATGTTGGAGAATCGTCATTGCCAATTAATGAGGCAGGTGGAAGATGACTTAGCATCCAGTGCAACGCACTAAACTGGTTTGGATTCCAAGGAGGGCATGTCACTTTAATTTTTGAAAAGAATTGTATTTAAACATCTCATAATATCTTGAAGCCTTATCCATCGTATGTGCTCCAGGGGATTGTGTTTTCCTTTAATGTTTGTAGGATGTACACCTTTTGAGTGTCCACTCATATCTAGATTGTAATATCTCATTTATTATAATAATCCTTACTGGTAGGATGCTTTAATTATGATATGAAAGAACTAGGATGGTCTGGAGGGAAGGCTCAAGAAGCCCCCTCATGAATAAATTAATGTAATCATGCCCAAATGAGGTTGTTGTAGTTGTTGTTGTTCAGAGGTTGTTGTTAGTTGTTGTTTTTGTTGTATTGAGAAAAGAAGTTGAGAGATGCAAAGAGTTGTTGAACTCCTTGTAAATATTTGTTGAAGGAATATAGAAGAACAGAGAATTTCCTTCATAATTTTGAGCTTGCTTCTCTCTGAGTAATTGGGTAAATGTTGTGTTATTAGTCTTTGTGTTTTATGTGTGTGTGTGCATCTAAATGTCTTGTTTAATGAATCCTTAATGTTTATTTAAGTTTCAAATGTTTCTCTTTTGAAATCTTAGTGCAAGGAGTGCACAGTTCCCATGCAAGGAGTGCGAAGGATGAACTTTTATAGGTTCAAAAGCTTATGAGAGATTGTCTAAGTTTATGCATACCAAGTACAAGGAGTGTGGCTATACTCATAGTAGTATAAAATCTCACTAGAGGAGACTGGTGCAAATCATTCACAAAGTAAAAAATTTGTTAATGTGTTGAAGAATCTTAGACGAGAGGTAGTGCAAGGTGTGCAGACGAGACTTCTTTAAGTCCCAAGCCAAGGAGGGAAGAGAAAAGTGTGTGCTAAGGCTCGATTCATTTAAGAGAAAAGATCAGGAGGGAAGCATAAGGTGTGTGCTTGAGTCTAATTTCTTCAAGTGAAAACCTTAAGGAAGAGAAAAGTATCATTTTTTTGAGGTGGATGGATGAGATCTATTCGGGAGAAGATAAACTCCCTCGAGTGTTTATCAAGTGTTGATTGCAACTGTGATTTTAGTTGTTCCATGTGTGATTTCAATTCCTGTAATTGTTTATTTCCATCAAGATGTGATTCCTAGGAAATTCCTCTTAGTGTCATTGCCTCTTTTGAATGAATTTATTCTCTCTTCATAATTGGCATAACTACAACTGCAAAACTAGATCATTGTAAGAAATTTTGTAACCTACATATATAGTGCATGATGTTTTGCAAGTTCTATAGAAATATCGGATTGATAATTAAATGCACCAATCTTCTCTTTACCTCTCTAATTAATTAGAAGGCCAATTAGAAGGCCCCTCATTTTTGGCATCGTTGACAGGGAACTATCAAAGGCATAATAACATTATTGCATTGGTTTGGTAGGACAAATATATCAGGTCATTAAAAAATGGGGGTAAAGATTTCATAAGACTTAGTAAGATGCAATTTGTTGTAACCTTCTTTCATTACTATATATGAATGTATCTACTCTTTTGATTGAGGATTTGCATAGACTATAATGTTGTTTTTTTCATGAGAAGAACTAGAGCTCTTCAAGGTAGATTCAGTACCTCTATTAAAAATAACTAGGATACGAACTATGCGGGGAAATCAGCCAAATGAGATGGTTTATTGAACATCAAGTATCAAGTACCTATAGCAATCTCTTCAGCAAAAAAGGAAAACTATGACACGATTTGTGGAATCCAATTAGTCAACCGGCTTGGTAGCAGAAGCCTATTCTTCATTAGAGGAAACAATTTTGTTTTCCAATGAAAGTTTAGCCAATATAGAGGGACCTTTCAGTGGGAATCTTGATATAAAACACAATCTAGACATTGTTCAAGATCTGATATAATTACCCTCTTCCGCAGAACTGACTAACCAAATATTTTCACACAAAATGGCAGAAAGAGAGGGAAGAATTGTCAATGAAGAAATAGATACATTTGAATTCTCGATTAGAAATTTTTGGGGATTAAAATAAATGAAGAATATTTCCCCTTCATCCCTACCAAAATTCAATGGAATGGAAAAAGAAGACCCTGATAGATTTCTATTTGTATTTGATGTCCTTTGTAGGGGCTATGACCATGTTTCTTGATTTTGGAGAATCGTCGTTGTCAATTAATGAGGCAAGTGGAGAACGACTCAGAATCCAGTGTAACACACTAAACTAGTTTGGATTCCAAGGAGGGCATGTCACCTTAATTTTTGAAAAGAATTGTAATTAAACATCTCATAATATCTTGAAGCTTGAGCCATCGTATGTGCTCCAGGGGATTGTATTTTCCTTTAATGTTTGTAGGATGTACACCTTTTGAGCGTCGAATCATATATAGATTGTAATATCTCATTTATTGTAATAAGACTTAGTGGTAGGATGCTTTAATTATGATATGAAAGAACTAGGATGGTCTGGAGGGAAGGCTCAAGAAGCCCCCTCATGAATAAATCAATGTAATAATGCCCAAATGAGGTTGTTGTAGTTGTTGTTGTTGAGAGGTTGTTGTTAGTTGTTGTTTTTGTTGTATTGAGAAAAGAATTTGAGAGATGCAGAGAGTTGTTGAACTCCTTGTAAATATTTGTTGAAGGAATATAGAAGAAGAGATAATTTCCTTCATAATTTTGAGCTTTCTTCTCTCTGAGTAATTGGGTAAATGTTGTGTTATTAGTATTTGTGTTTTATGTGTGTGTGTGAATCTAAACATCTTGTTGAATGAATCCTTAATGTTTATTTAAGTTTCAATTGTTTCTCTTTTGAAATCTCGGTGCAAGGAGTGCACAGTTCCCATGCAAGGAGTGCGAAGGCCAAACTGTTACAGGTTCAAAAGATCGGGAGAGATTGTGTAAGTTTATGCATACCAAGTGCAAGGAGTGTGCCTATACTCATAGTAGTATGAAATCTCACTAGAGGAGACTGGTGCAAAGCATGCACAAAGTAAAAAATTTGTTAATGTGTTGAAGAAACTCAGAGGAGAGGTAGTGCAAGGTGTGCGCATGAGGCTTCTTTAAGTCCCAAGCCAAGGAGAGAAGAGAAAAGTGTGTGCCAAGGCTCGAGTCATTTAAGAGAAAATATCAGGAGGGAAGTGCAAGGTGTGTTCCTGAGTCTAATTTATTCAAGTGAAAACCTTAAGGAAGAGAAAAGTATCTTTTTTTTGAGGTGGACAGACGAGATTTGTTCGGGAGAAGATAAACCCCCTCACAGTCATTCCATCTAGGAAAGAAGCGCGGATGATAATCCTTGAGTCCTTTGTACTTCACTGATCCAACAATTTTCAAGTGTTGATTGCAATAGAGGAAAAATCTTTGAAGGCTCAAAGCCCTAGAGTGAATCTAAATCATAGAACACAGGGAGAAGTTCAAGTCGTCCGATCCTTGAGTGGTTCAGTGATTCGAGACTTTGAGAAAAGTTGATTGTTGTTTGCGCAAAGTGAAAATTCCCCAAATTCCCAAAGGCTGGAGTAAATCCAAGTCTTTCATTATCTGGGACATGTGGACTGTGGACCCCTAGCCTTCGCCACTTCATCATTTTCTGATTCGAGAACCTAGTGGTGAATAGGAGCTAAAACTCCCTAAGCTTGAAGTTTCAAAGCGCCAGTCTGGGAATTCTCCAATTCGACGTTTGGAAGATTTGGAAGGTGTTGCAGTTATAACCTCTGAAGCCCGAAGCTCCAGAGCATCGAAGTTTCCAGTTTCAAACCTTAAGCCCTAGGTTTTGGCCTGAGGTCATGTGAAGACTCTTCTGGAGTAAAAATACCCTCGCGAACACAAATTGTTGTGCAGGGAAAGGAGAGAAGCACATGTGGAAATAACTCTAAGGGTTATGTGGGGACCCAAGAGCCACTCCAACTCCTGTTTAAACCGATCGTAGACTTGGAGTTCATGCGAGCCCCTATAGGAGGGTATGGGGTTTTCATCAAGTGGTATTAGAGCACAAAAAATATTTTTTCTTATACCATCAAGTGGTATCAGAGCAGGAATAAGCTCTGTGAAAAGGAAAATTTAGAAACCATGCCACCAAGGAGACACATGGAGAGACTTGTAGTCAATGTAACCATGGCGGAAGAAATGAGACAACTTTTTGTGAGGTTGGATGCCATGGAAAAAACACAAAGGAGAGCGCCAAAGACTAGTGATGTCAGCGAAGTTGAAAGTGAAGAAGTAGAAGCAGAAGAAGCAGTTGTAGGAGAACAAGCAATAGAGGAGAAATTGTTGATATTTGTTGTCAAGCTAGGAACCACGTAAAAAATGGAAGTCCCAATGTATGAAAGTAATTTGAATGTAGAAAATTTTCTTGACTAGATAAGAGCTTTAGATAAGTACTTTGACTATGAGGAGATTGATGATCAGAAGAAGCTAAAGCATGTAGTGACTGGATTGAAGGGACATTCAACTTTATGGTGGGATGAGTTGCAAGATGACAGAAGGAGGAAAGGTAAGTCCAAGATTAATAATTGGGATAGAGTGGTAGCTAAGATTAAACATAAATTCATACCCAAGTATTATCAGCTGAATCTGTTCATAAATTTGTAGAATTTGAGACAAAAAGGTTTTTTGATGAAGGAGTATATTGAAAAGTTTTATAAGATGAATATAAGGGAAGAACACATGGAGAATGATGAAGATAAAGTTGCTAGGTATATAAATGGATTGACATATAAAATTTATGTTGATATTAGTATGATGACGATGAGGAAAGTACAATATTCATGTTAGGTATCCCTGAAGGAAGAAGAAAATTTGACAAGGAAGTAGAGTCAGAGGAATGGGGGAAAGAGTCCTAAAAGAGCAAGATTAATCACTAGAGAAATGTTCCCGAAATTCAGGGGAGAAGCTGGAGGAATTAAAATTTAGATAGATAGAGGAGGAATTTCTATAGGAGGATACTCTAGAGCAAGAAATCCTTTTCCAATAGGTATAGGAAGAGGCAGAGGAGGAGAAGTGAAGTGTTATGCTTATGGGAAAACAAGGCACATGTCTTGGAATGTCTTGAAAGGAAGAAAACAAGAGTAAAAGAATATCACATTCCTAAGGCACGACAGAGGAATGTGGAGATAGAGATGAAATAAGAGGCATTTGAAGAAGGAAGATCCCTCGTGATGAGGAAATTTCGCGTAAACCCAGAAAAAGAGGTACAAGAACTAGTTCAGAGAAACATATTGTTTAGAACTTATTTCAAAACCAAATACATAGTATGCAAGGTGATCATCGATAGTGGAGGTACTGACAACTTGGTATCCATGGATATGGTGGAAAAGTTAAAGTTGGAGAGGACAACACATTTGAGTCCATACAGGGTGTTGTGGTTGTAGAAAAGACATCAAGTCATGGTAAGTCAACAGTGTAAATTTGAGTTTAACATAGGTAGTTACAAAGATGAAGTTTTATGCAATGTAATACCTATGGATGTTTGTCAATTCCTATTGGGGATACTATGGAAATATGATAGGAATGTCATACATGATGGGAACAAGAATACATATACCCTTGAGAAAAATAGGTGTAAGCATATGTTGTTGTCAATATAATATAAAGGATTTAAAGAAGAGGATAGTCCTAGCATACTTCTCATGAGTGGGAAGGAGCTCTTGAAAGAAGTCAAGAAAGACTAGGAAATGTAGTTTGTTTTTATAGGTAAGCCGAGATTCATCCTTACAAGAACTTCTATGAATTATTTTCTTATGAAAGTTCAGAAGTTATTGGATGCATTTGTTGACATTGTGGTGGATGAGTTACCTCACTCTTTACCACACATCAGAAGTATCAGTCACCATATTGACCTTATTCTAGGAGCAGGTTTTTCAAACAAAGAAGCATACAAATTGACCCTCGGGAGAATGAAGAGGTCAAGGAGTAGGTCCAAGATTTGTTCGATAAATATTTGATTAAAGAGAGCTTAAGACCATGTGCAACACCAACTATGTTGAGTCCAAAGAAGGATGGAGGTTGGATAATGTGCACATATTCTAGAGCCATCAACAAGATAACCATCAGTTATAGATTTCATTTACCCAAAATGGATGATTTGATGGATTGTTTGAGTGGAGCTAGTTATTTTTCCAAGATAGACTTGAAGAGTGGTTATTGTCAGATAAGAATGAGAGAGGGAGATGAATGAAAAACAACATTCAAGACAAATGAGGGATTGTCTGAGTGGCTTGTTATGTCATTTGGCTTAATGAATGCACCAAGTATGTTCATGAGGTTAATGAATGAAGTGCTCAAAGATTTTATTGGGAATTTTTTTATTGTTTAAAGTTGTTGGTGAATATGAAAAAATGTTCTTTTATGAATACAAAACTTGTGTATTTGGGATTTTTAATCTATTCAAATGAATTGAAGATGGATCCAGAAAAGGTGATGGATATAAGACAATGGCCTTATCCGAGAAGGGTGTTTGAGGTTAGAATTTTTCATGGGTTAGGAATTTCAACAGTATTTGTGCACCCATACTAGATACTATAAAGGAGTGTGGTTTTCTTAACTGGAAAAAAGAAGTCAATAAAGGATATAGAGTGTTGAAAGAAAAGATAATAGAACAACCTGTTTTAGTTTTGCTAGACTTTAAGAAGACTTTCTAGGTCAAATATGATGCAAGTGGAGTGGTCATTTATGCAGTCTTAAGTCAGGATGATAAGCAAATTTATTATTTCATTGATAAGTTGAGTGATGCTAAGAAGAAGTATTCAACATATGACAAGGAATTTTATGCTATAATTCAAGCTTTGAAAAAGTGGAGACATTACCTCATTCCAATTGAGTTTATTATGTATATTGACAATCATGCTTTGCAATTCATAACTAGACAAGATAAATTGAACCATAGACATGCCAAATGGGTATAATTCATGAAGAATTTTACTTTTGTCATCAGGCATATTAGTGGGAGTGCTAACAAAGTTCCAGATGCTTTGAGCAGGAGATGATTGATCCTACAGGAATTCCAAGTGGAAACTTTGGGATTTGAACACCTCAAGGATATGTATCGAGAAGAACCATACTTCAACGAATCTTACGAAGCATGTGAAAATCATTTGCTGAGGGATACACATCAATGGATGGAGTATATGATCCAAGAAGGACTTTTATTCAAAGGAATCTGATTATGTATCCAAAGATGCTCACTGAGGGACAATTTTTTTTAGTAAAAACATAGTCGAGGATTGGTTGGACACTTTGGCCATGATAAAACACATGCACAGTTGAGATGTTCATACTATTAGCCAAGTATGAGGTATAATGTGAAGACGTTTATGGAAAGATGCATAATTTTCCAGTATGCTAAAGGAAATCAGCAGAGCACAAGATTGTACCAACCATTTCCTATTCCAGACAGGTTGTGGGATGTTGTAAGTATGGATTTAGTTCTGGGATTTCCAGGAAACTAGAGATGAAATGATTCAATATTTGTGGTGGTTGGAAGATTTTCAAATATGGTACATTTTATACCATGTCACAAAACCAGTGATGCTACCCACATAGAGAATTTGTTTTCAATGAGATTGTGATATTGCATGGGTTTCCTAGGAGTATAGTCTCGGACAAAGATACCAAATTTGTGGGACACTTTTGGAGGACTTTCTGGAAAAGGTTGGGAACGAATTTGTCTTTTAGTTCAGTGTATCACCCTCAAAATGATGGATAGACTGAGGTAGTGAATCGAAGCTTAGGGAATCTTCTAAGGATATTGGTAACTAAACATAATAGTCAGTGGGATCAATTTTTTCCTCAAGCAAAGTTTGCATATAATGACTCACCAAACAGAAGTATTGGTAAGAGCCCATTCCATATAGTATATGGAATGCATCCAAAAGGAATTTTAGAATTGAGATATTTGGGACAGATCCAATTTCGGAGTGCAACAGTAGATTATCTTTCTACAGAGATGTAAACGTTGCATGATCAAATCAAAAGACAGTTACAGGACCACAACCATAGATACAAGAACATAGTAGACCAAAGAAGAAAAGAGGTGAATTTTGAAATCAGAGATCATGTCTTGGCACACCTTAGGAAGGAAATATTTCCAAGAGGGACTTATAATAAGCTGAAGATGAAAAATATAGGCCCCTGTAAAATCCTCAGAAAATTTGCTACAAATGATTATGAGATTGAACTTCCAGAGGACATTGGAATTTCACCAATATTTAATGTGGTAGACTTATACCCTTACAAGATGGTGAACATAGAAGGGAAAAATGATCAATGGAAGGTTCAGTGGAAGTGACAGATTCCCATAGAAGAGAATCCACAGATAGAAAAGATTTTGGATCAAATAATTGCTAAGAAAACTAGGAGGAAATTTTATTATGAATATATGGTTAAGTGGGAGAATCATCTAGCAGAAGATGCAAGTTGGATAACTGAAATTGATATCCAGAAGCATGGAAAGACAGTGGAGGAGCTCATGAAAAATATTCCATGAATTTTTTTGTCCAAAAGAATATGATGTAGGAGCATCACCGTCATCAATTAATGAGGAAGTGGAGGACGAATCATCGTCCAACGTAGTGCACTAAACTAGTTTGGATTCCAAGGAGGGCACGTCACTTTAATTTTTGAAAAGAATTGTAATTAAAGATATCATAATATATTGAATGTTGAGCCATCATATGTGCTCCAGGGGATTTTATTTTCCTTTAATGTTTGTAGGATGTACACCTTTTGAGCGTCAACTAATATCTAGATTGTAATATCTCATTTATTGTAATAAGTCATAGTGTATGATTCTTTAATTATTATATGAAAGAACTAGGATGGTCTGGAGGGAAGGCTTGAGAAACCCCATCATGCATAAATAAATGTAATCTATGCCTAAATGAGGTTGTTGTCATTGATAGGTTTTTCTTAGTTGTTGTTGTTGTATTGAGAAAAGAAGTTGAGAGCTTTAGAGAATTGTTGAACTCCTTGTAAATATATGTTGAAGGAATATAGAAGAAGACATAATTGCCTTCAAATTTCTAATATTTCTTGTCTCTAAGTAATTGGGTAAATGTTGTGTTATTAGTCTTTGTGTTTTATGTATGTGTAGGAATATAAATGGCTTGTTGAATGAATCCTTAATGTTTATTTAAGTTTCAATTGTTTCTCTTCTGAAATCTCGGTGCAAGGAGTGCATAGTACCCACGCAAGGAGTGTGGAGGATGAACTGTTATAGGTTCATAAGCTTAGGAGAGATTGTGTGAGTTTACGCAGAGAAAGTGCAAGGAGTGTGCCTATACTCATAAGAGTATAAAATATCAGGAAAGGAGATTGGTGCAAAGAGTGCATAGAATCAACACTTTGTTAAAGTGTTGAAGAAGCTCATAGGAGAGGTAGTGTAAGGTGTGCATAAGAGACTTATTTAAGTCTCAAGATGAGATCAATTTTTTCTCAAAATTCAAAGTTCTTGGAATCACTTCAAATTGAACAGGAGCGTAGGCCTCATCATCACAAACCCAATGCAAATCATTTGGGTTCAAACGGGCGTCGGATGAGAGAGATATCGCGTTCTATTCAAAACGACAAACAAGCAAAAAAAATGTGCTAACTGTACAGTACGTACAGTCTGTATGGATGTTGATGTGGTAGGTCATACGACACGTGGTAGGGCCATATGACACATGGTAGGCAACCGTGTGGATAGTTGGCATATGATGTGGCTTGTTGCAGCGAATGGAATGACGACACATGGCATTATCAAGGCGAATGGTTTGGTGCCACGTGGCACCATGTAATTGGTTCAGTTGTTTAAAAGTTTATGGAGTCCACCGAACTCGACCCCAAGACCTCCACCCGCATGTAAATCTTTGGAAAAGACCACCAACCAACACGCCACCATAGTGTTTCTTAACACTATATGGTGCAAAATATATTTGAGTTTAAATGTTGTAAAGTTTGGGCGGGGGTCAGGCTGGGGCTAAGGTTATGTTATTATGTCATATGGCCACTGGTTTAAACCTTTGTGCATGCACATTTAATACTTTAACCCTCAATTGTATACATTGCAATATAACCACGGGAGCGCAACATGTTTTAACCATAGCCCTTTTTGTATGAGCCCGATCACATGTGTTTGTGCATACAACCACTAGCGCACACCCGACCGTTGTCATTTGATTTGGACTTGGCCCCTTTTATATGTGCGTGAGGTCATATGGTGGTGCATGTGCCCTCAGCCTTGGCAGTTAAGGGCTAGCGCGTAATCATCCTACAGTTTGTACTGGTTGTGCGGTTGTGATCGGTGCTAGGTTTTTCCACATTTATGCACATGGGGGCTAGGTTGAGGAGGCAAGGGCGCATTTTGGCGATCCATAGATAGCATGTTTGAAGGGGAACTTTGAGGAAGCCTATCTTCTTCAATTTTTGGCCAAACGAGGTGCCAAAAAAGCCCATCTAGGGGTTTTTGGACATTCGGAAGCCATTGGAGCCATCTATTTGGAATTTTGAGCATTATAAAGCACATATTTGAGCCCTTTTAGAAAATAATACAAAATATCCATTGGAAGCTAGACCGGGAGATGTAGCCCAAGAGAGGGGTGAACTCCTTTATCATTTGTTGTCTTATGTGTTTTTTGTTCACTATTTATTGCTACTGTTTATATGCATCTTGAATGAGTAATTTCTACAAAAGTTGTGTTGTAAAATTGATCCATTTTCATTTTAACACATGAATTAAATCTTGCAAATGTTTTCAAGAATACAAGTCTTCTTCATTTTTAGATCAAGTTGGTATCAAAGCATATGTTTTTGAAGACTTGATTATTTGCAAGTGTTTTGTTTTCTGATGCTCACAAGATTGAAACTCACAAGAGGAGAACGTCAACTTGTAGAGCCAAATTATCATCCTTCAAGAAGAAATATTATATCATCACCATAAGTTTCAAGGAGGCATTCACCAAGTATGGCTCATGAAGAGAGTCATGAACATATTTCTGCAGAAGATGAAAATCTCAAAAAAGCTTTCATGGAAGTGAGAGAAATGATGAAACTCTTGATGGAAGAAAGGAATACAAGGTTGCAAGGTGAAGGATCCAACCCTTCAAAGAACAAGGGAGACAGTGGTGATAAAACTCCAAATGGAAATGGAGGGAATGGTGCTTCTCCATGACCCTCACCTCCATATTCTTCTTCTTCTTCTACCAGTTCAATACCTCTTCCAAATTCTCAAAAAGGACATGGTAAAACTCCTTCACAAATTCCTTTGTTAAAGCTTGATATTAAATTCGAATTGCCAATGTACAATGGAGAG
>ML793764.1:124200-139945 GCA_009831015.1 Picea engelmannii
GCCTTGAAAAAGAGATAATTTTAGATAATAGGCCTCTTCGAGGGGGCAACCTCCTTTTACCCCACTTAAATGTTCAAGTACAAGATGATTCAAAATGAAAATGTCTCCTTGGTATATATAGGATACTAGGAGGTATAATTACAAATAATGGCCTATAGACGACGTAAATAAAATAACATTACTAATATAATATGCCCCAATTAAGGGGTGATGAGCCAATATTAGGGCTTAACAAGGGCCAACATATTGTAACAATAGGGATTATAAAGAATAAATTTTCAGATTGTCCTAGAAGGAAGATGAAATCCTAGAAAACTATGTGCAACAATTCAAGTATACTCCAAATGATCAAGGAAAATCCAACTAGATGAAGAAACCTGGAGAATTATGTTGTGAAAAGGAATTTGTAACATACCCAGCCACCCATAGGCCAGGAATGCTACCTCAAAACACACTTCTTTAACTGATCTTGAATCTGGTAATAATTAATTCAAAATCAAGCATGAAAGAATGCAATAACCACACATGCAAATAATCAATATTCATGTTGAAACCTAAAATAAATAAACAGTGTGCCATTCACAATAGTACCCAACAAGCAGGCACATTATAAATACATCTCTTAGAGATAATAATAATAATATACAATGGAATATAAACATACAGAAAACACAGAGAAAACTTATCTTTAATTAAACCATCACCAACTGGTTGCAGACTAAGGACGTTCCACCCAACCATAGACATTTTTGTTCCAATTCTCAACAACACATCACCTCTGAGCCAAGGCTATTAATCCACGAGGATGGGTCCTAGGACAAATCTAAAACACACAATAGTTTTCTAATTGGCTCTCAGGTTTTTCCCAACCACACAACAATCCTAATTTCCATCTCTTTTCTCTTCAGCCTGTACAACCCAAAGAAATGAACCCATTTCTCTTCCATGCAATCCCTCAGGTTGTTCCATTAATCTCTAGGGCTCTAGTTCTACTGGTCAGAAAATATCCATGCTGGAAACTCCAAGGATTCTCAATTGTGAACAATTCAATCAAAACTACCATCAATCTCATACCCATAGGCATCCATTCCCACCTAGAATGATTAGTAATTTATTACAACAATTTAGAAATCGATCTCCTACTATTGTCA
Organism: Picea engelmannii; assembly: GCA_009831015.1. Taxonomy (NCBI): domain Eukaryota; kingdom Viridiplantae; phylum Streptophyta; class Pinopsida; order Pinales; family Pinaceae; genus Picea; species Picea engelmannii. Next base: position 125,352 of record ML793764.1, read on the forward strand.
TTTGTTTCCATCATCAATCTAGGAGAACATGAATTAGAAAGAGTGAATGAGGAAGAATCCCAAGGAAATGATTAACCAAGAACAAAGAACAACCCCCAAACATCCCAAAGATAGGGTTAATATAATTACATTAAATCAAGAACCCCATGACCTCCCCAAGAATCTCATGTAACCACTTTTCTCCATAAAATCAATTATAGGTAAATAAAATATAATAAAATACTTAGCCCCTTAATCCCCCTCTCTCATGGAATCATAGCCCCCTATCTCTTCTGTCCTTGTCCATCTTGCAACCAACAATCTATTTTTATTAATATATATATAGATGTATTACATTTATAGGCAGTCTGGCCACTTTCCAACTTTATCGACTCACCACCCTAAGTCATATTTACATAATACATTCTATTTCATAGGGATAAAAAATCGGGGTGTTACATCCCCCTTCCCTTATTTTGGCATTGTCCTCAGTGTGCATCACCATACTGATGTTCTTACAATTCTAGGAACTTTGTCATTTACTTTACACAGGAAGTCCAACCAAATGCTCATATACATAGGCACTTCAGCCTAAAAGAAAACATGCATACATAGGCACTCCGGCCCAAAACATTCATAATGATCTTTAGAATTTATATTTCTGGCAACAGTTCCAACCAGCAAGCTCTCTTTCCCTATCAGCCTACACAACCCAAGGAAATGAACCCATTTCTATGCCATGTAGTCCCTCAGGATGTTCCAATTCTCTCCAGGGCTCCATTATACTTAGCCAATAAGTTTCAGAGTTCTGGCTTCAAGAACTCCAACTCCAACAAGCCCACTAGAGTTTTTTTCCATTCCATGTCTTCATCATTGAACTCGATTTCCTTCTAATTTTCATTTTTCCTAATATTATAGCTTCCATAGCCAAATATCATCTATATTATACACATACAGTCATCATGAGATATCATTATAACAATTTTCAATCATAAATGTCAAATCTATTTTATATAGGAAAACAAAACTTTCCAAGCATGAGCTTCGTGCTCATAATTCGTTTGGCTCTGGAAGTAGCAGGAATCAATATTTATTATGGCTTACAGCAGTAACATACCCAAGGACCATTATTCCTTCAATTTCATCAAACTTCAGTCATCCAAACCAATTGTTAGCATATCATAACAATTTGTAACTATTAATTTGTGAAATTTATTTTATACACGAAAATAAAATTTCCAAGCATGATTTTCCTTCTTATAATTTTTGTCTCTACAGTTGTAGATATCAGTCTTCCTTATGGGATTACATTCCTTTCATATACAATACCATTATTTCTACAATTTCTTCAACTTTCACTTATCCAAACAAACTGTTAGTATATCATGTACAAGATATATATATTTTCATGGAAACAATTAAATTTTTTTTTTTACAAAGTGATATCAGAATTGTTTACAACTACAATTCAATCACTTCCATCCATTCTTGACATCAAATTGAATTCAAATATTTAATGGAATGATATTATCATCTAGTCTTTTCTTTCTTCTATCCAAAAATATTTTTATTACTCGGTTCCCTCAATAGAGTTTTTCCATAATTCATCATTATTTGACTACTTTAACCTGCAACTTTCTTGTTAGAATATCTAATAGCTCCTGAAGTGTTCTTAACTTCATGAGTTAGCAATACTCACATCATTTCATCTGTTATCATAATCATTTCTATGTCATATAATATATACATGCACTCACCAAAATGCATTCAATGATTCTTTTAATACCACCTGTAACATTTTCAACAACTCCAAAAGTGATCTCAGAATTGTAACAACAATAATTCAATCACCTTCATCTATTATTTATATTAAATATAATGCAACTATCCATCATTATGTATTTTCAACACCACGAGATTTTAATAATGCAACAATTAATTACTAAATAAAATAACAATAGATGTGTCAATACCCATGGCCACATTTACATAATGCATCCCTACAGTGACTACATAATTCCACATAACTGTGTCATGCATACACCAATGTGAGTTGGAAAGTATGGTCAATGCCTCAACACATCGTTCACAAACTTCCTACTTCTTTCCTAACTATTTGGATACCTTCCTTTTCAAACCAAACACAACACCAAGAATATAATTCTTAAGTGTTCTTCAGTGTCGGCAAAGTGGTTGCAGTACAAACATCAAATATACAATAGATACAATTGAACACTCACATAACACTATATCTCTTCCATATCCAACCATCTCATGGTCTCACACATGACTAGATCTATGGATATTTATTGTTATATCAAGAGTATGTCTCCTAACTTGACCTAGTTATGATCTCATAACCAATCATAAAACAAAATATGCAACTAAATTTTATCTGAATGCATTCTAGCATCAACAACATTTACATGCTCTAGGTCTTTGACCACTACATGTCAATTTTAAATATTGGAAATTTAATTGAGGGAATTCTTACCTCAATTCCCTTCAATATTGGAAGGAATCAAATGTGTACCTTCATGGTTGCTATCAACCTACTTGATGTTATCTGATCAATTGGTATTTGTAGAAGCTAGTAGGCTTCCTCCTCCGTCCTTTTTATCACCATTACTACCACCCTCATGGGTCTTCGCATATATGGAATTCATATGTAGCAATCACATCCACCACTTGACCATGCTATTTCTTTTTTTTCTCTAAATACACAATCCATCATTAGTCATACTCAATATAACATCAGTATTGCATGTATATAACAAGTTATTCTAATCCCACAAGCATTCCATATGCATATCCAACATGTACATATGCACAATGCACATCCATATGCACCAAGAATTAACTATCATCATGCCTACTAATGCATATGCATTCTAACTTCATTGTATGCATCATGCACTCTAGTGCATTTATCTTTCAGTTCACTTAATATTTATTTATTTATGCTGTAGCTAGTTGTCCTTGAATTTCTTCAAATCATTGCTTCCTTGTGTGCTCCCACTCTTCTCCTATGCACTACTATTCCATGGTATGAACACTTTCCATCCAAGTCCCACTTGGCCATTCTGCAATCCAATTGTGGTGTTATATTTGAAATAGCTTCTCTTAGGCAATCATATCCAAATTTTACCTTTATGAAACATTCCAGAACCTTTGAATGAAGTAGCTTAGAACATTCCATCACTCTACTACCACAACATTCTTGAATCAATACTATTAATCCTAGTTGTCCATTAGATTACTTCATTTAAAATTTCCTTGTGAAACCCTACCTTTCACACTTAATACCATTCCCAATGGTAGTCTATTTCCATTCTGTGGCACTTTTCAAGTGAAGGAGCATTCATTTTTCTATCTCCAATTTATTTGCATTGATATTATGCTTTCACTATGAACTTTGATATCAAAAGTGGATTTCATGATCTGAGTACTTTTAGACATGTATCTAAATCATAGCTATAAAATCCTTCTCATGAACTCTTATGCTTGGAACATAGATATTATTCACACCTCATCTCCTAATCTCCATGTTCTCTTTCACATCAAGCTTGCAACTATCTACACCTCTCTACCTTAAATGCTATGGAGACCTACTTTTTCTTTTCTATGACCATTAATGAAATTATTCACCTAATAGCTTCATGTCCTATGTGAGTATTCTTCCTTTTGTTGCACCTACAATTTATTCACACTTTGTAGCAACTAAATAATAATCCTTCTATTATGTTGTTCTCGAGTTCTTTATCCACTTTTTGTTACTTTCCTTGTAGCCCTTTATTTCCTAATCCAACTTTTGTAATCTCTGTCATGCTTCCATGACTCTAATATCCAATTCTAGACTTGAAATTATTTGGTTATACTTCTAATTATGTAAAATGTGCAAGCAACCATTTTGTTAGAATTATGCATATTATAAAAAAAATTACAAACAATGCTACAGGTCCTTTTTCTATGCTCAATTCATGATTAAATATATCATCATTATACAAATTATAACAATTAAATGTTATTCTCCTCTGAATCATCTTTCTAATGACTATTCCCATGCCCCAATCCGGTCTTTGAAATGAAAGTTATGGCTTCCTAAAAAAGTCACTTTCACCTTCTTTGTGCAAACATGATCTTGTAGCAGCAATGGAATGGTTGTGTGCCAATCTTGTCAAATTATTCCACGAGCCCTTTAAACTGGTACAAAATTCTAATTCTTCATAGGATATTCCTTCAATCCACTTTCCTTGTGAACGTGGGCTTGAAACCATGGGCTTATCCACTCCAAATGATGTTCCTTTAGTGTTTTTCTCTTTATTCTTATACACAAGACCTCGTTCAAAAATGTCAGTAGGCTTGTTTACTTCTAGGCCCTCCATGCCTCTAATCAAACCCTTTACCTTATCATGAGACCAGTGTTGGAACCAGTTCCTCCAAACTTTGGCATTCTTGCATTCTTCCCAAGTAATACATCCCGAAGTACACTTCACCAAAAGTACTTATATTATCTCCACTAGTAGATCAAACAGTTGAGATTTAAATTCTAGTTGACTAGACAATCCTGGCTCATCTGAAGGCTTCAACGAAATCAACAATCAAGACTTAATTAGGTGTTGAGATGGAGGGTCATTATTTATTTTGATACTTCAGCACTTCGAGACTCCAGGATATTACAACTCTCAAGTTGTTCAACTCCCCCGGAGTTATACCTATTGAAGTGGTCATAAAGTGATAATGACCACTTCCTGTCAGTTAACACCTTCTCTTACACTATCCTTCCACTAGATTAATCCAATGGCTATGACTTAATCAAGTGTTGAGATGGATGATCCTTATTTATTTGGAGGCTTCAACACTCTRGGACTTCAAGATATTACAACTCTCAAGTTGTTCAACTCCCCGAGAGTTATACCTACCGAAGTTCTTATGCAATCCTTCCACTGCTTGATCTAATAGTTCAAAAAAGTATTGAAGGGATCTTAGATCGATGGTCTACATTATTTYGTTACTCCAGGACTCCRAGATATTGTGGCTTACCCTGTCCTTCCACTATACTTAATTGAAAGGTTGAGAATTCACCCAAAGTTCCTCCTTRATCCAATGGTTTGCTGGATTTCAAGGCTTCATCACTCCAGGACTATGGAAATTTATTGCTTACCCTATCCTTCCACTATAATCAATCAAACGGTTGAGAATTCACCTGAAGTTCCTCATATATCTGATGAGCTATGATAATTTGTGGGTTCAACCTTCGGGGATTCCACCCATTTCTAACACATTCATCCCCTGAACGATCAACGTCGAATGACCATAGAACTCATCAACCCGGTAGAATGGATGAGGTTTTAATGGTTCAATATGACGGCTCTGGTTATACTTGAAATTTATCAACTATATTTGACGTCTCTCATTTATCTTCCTTCTCCCAAAGATTTATTGACCTAGGATCAATGTCCTTCATGGGTTTGATTCCTATGAGACTCCTTTGGATTTACACTTGGATTCCAGCTAAACCATGATTGTTGATCTGTTCCTTTGATCAACGACCAATGGTTGTCATATCTATTGACTATAATAGAGTTCCCTCATAGTTTTGAATGTGTTTCTACAATTGATATGTTGGGAATTCGATCCCAATAACACTTCCTTAAGGAGCTCCTTTTCCTGAGATTTCCTTTGAACTTTCCAAAGGTCTTAATGTTGCACGCTTTAATTTTTTGCAACCTAATACTCTATCTCTCCTTAGATTTAGGATCTCAAAGACATGTTCGTTCTTAATGACAATACCATATTGATCTTCTTGACATCAATGCCAACACCATAATACCATGTCCAATAGTTTCGGCCCATACCAGTCTAGTGTTTCAATCAGAAGCTATGATACCAATCTATAACATACCCAACCACCCATAGGCCAGGAACGCTACCTCAAAATGCACTTCTTTAACTGATCTTGAATTCTGGTAATAATTAATTCAAAATCAAGCATGAAAGAATGAAATAAGAACACATGCAAATAATCAAGATTCATGATACAACATAAAATAAATAAACAATGTTCCATGCACAACAATAACCAACAAGCATGCACATTATAAATACATCTCTCAGAGATAATAATAATAATACACAATGGAATATAAATACACAGAAAATATGGAGAGAACTTATCTTTAATTAAACCATCACCAATTGGCTGCAGACCAAGGACATTCCTCCCAACCATACACAATGTTGTTCCAATTCTCAACAACATGTCACCCATGAGCCAGGGCTATGAATCCAAGAGGACGGGTCCTAGGGAAAATCTAAAACACACAATAGTTGGCTAATTAGATCTCATTTTTCCCCCAACAACACAACAATCCTAATTTCTATCTCTCTTTCCCTTTCAACCTACACAACCCAAAGAAATGAACTCATTTCTCTGCCATGCAGTCCCTCACATTGTTCCATTTCCATGAAAGGCTCCAGTGCTACTAGTCAGAAAATATCCATGCTAGAAAATCCAAGTATTCTCAGCTGCAAACAGTTCAATCAGAAATACCATCAATCTCATTCCCATAGGAATCCATTCGTACCTGGAATGATCGGTAATTTATTACAACCATCTAGAAATGGCTCTCCTCCTCCTACAATATGTTTCCATGCTCATACCAAGAATTAGAAAGAGTGAATGAGGAATAATCCCAAGGAAATGATTAACCAAGAACAAAGAACAACCCCGAAACAACCCAAATATAGGGTTGATATAATTATATGAAACCAAGAACCCCATGGCCTCCCCAAGAATCTCATGTAACTACTTTTCTCCATAAAATCAATTATGGGTAAATAAACTATAATAAAATACGTATCCCCTTAATCCACCTCTCTCTTGTAATCATAGCCCCCTATCACTTTTGTCCTTGTCTGTATTGCAGAAAGTGGTGTATTCTGTGTGTGTGTGTGTGTGTGTGTGTGTGTGTGTGTGTTTGTCTATCTGTATGTATGTATGTATGTATTACATTTCTAGGCACTCTTTCCCCTTTCCAACTTTATCAGCTCACCAGCCTAAGTCACATTTACATAATACATTCTAGTTCATAGGGATAAAAAATTGGGGTGTTACAGAATTAGATAAGAGTTCATTAATATCGTAAATCTCATGGGAATAGGAGATATATTCTAATTAATATTTGCAAATATTTGTGACTTGTGAAAAATATATTCAAGAGGATCCTTTAGACAATGAAAGGGGCCAAGGGACATTATCACCAAAATTACTAAAAGCACCAAGAGGAAGCATCAACATAGCATAAATTGGAAATCTACTATAAGATTTCGAAAAGGACATCCACATTTCTTTGAGTTCACACCTATACATATTACAAATAAAAAAGAATCAAGAGGAAGAGAAGCTAGACCAGGAAAGGGGCCAAGGGACATGATCTCTTGAATTACTAAAGAACTAAGAGTAAGCATCACCAAAGAATAAATTGGAAATCTACTAGAAGATTTCAAAATGGACATCATCAATTCTTTAAGTTCACACTTAGACACATTGAATATCAGAAAGAAGGAAGAGGAAGCATAGTTATCCTTGTCAATATTCTATCCAAGTTGCCACAAGAAGTACCCATTGAAATAATTCCCACTAGATATACTTGAGATTTCTGGCATTCATGCAGAAGAGAAATCCAAAAGAAGTTTCTCGTTATTACCAAGAATAAAATCAGTTTATCAAGACACAAACTCTAAAATAGATAATTTCTTCTTTTTCACTCAAAAATGTCCATGGCAGTCTCATCCTCTAGGTATATTCCCAGGCCCACTTCAATATTATAATGCGTGGGAAACCCCATAGTTGCAATATCCTTCTCAACCTTGGTACCCTATGATGCCTCAATAATCATGGATACCTCCACCATACTTGGAAATAGGGATGATGAAATATTTCCTTTGGAGGTAAACCCCAAGTTCCTCCCCAATTTCCACAATAACCCCGAATCCTACAGCTTCCTCTACAACAAAAAATCGAGTTGTCTGCCAACAATCCTCCTCATTTCCCATAACTCCCTGCATAGCATACTGATAACGCAAATAATAAAAAAACATAGAATACATACATCGTTGAGCATCCCAACTATCCCACCTATTCTATTACCTCCCTCGAATGTCATGACATTCGACTTTGATCAGGGAGGACCCTAAAAAATAAACTTCTATTATAATCTATGAAGATGATGGTGAGGAATAATTTCAAGAACCTATAGCTAATGATGTTGATGAACCTTCTCATGACCAAGCACCCACTCCCCTTAGAATCTCATATCAGTTGCAATCCACAAACATGGAGTAGCCTCTTCCTTATCCAGAGAGATCGAATCAAGACAAACCCCTTACACAACCTTAATTTGAATTCTTGGGATAATTAAGGAACATTTGTGTAATAATCCCATTATTTCAAGTGATTAAAAACATATCAATGTATTCAAAATCCTTTAGGGAACTATTTTTAAGAAAACCAAGAAGAAAAAGGAAATATCCCCATACCATGCATATAATTGGTTACTTGGTATATTTAATGCTTGGGAGAATATTTAAAACCAAATACTCAAACCCTGGAAGTCCAATAGTGGACATCCAAATCAATAATGTCCTCATACCCAACACCTTGATCAATCTAGGGACTACAATCAATGTAATGACTCAAGAGACCATGATAAATATTGGGTTGAGTGGTCTATGAGAAAATTCCATAGTCCTATAATTGGTCTATCAATCCACAGTCAATCCTGGCATCCTCATAGAATATGTAGTGATTTTTGTGGACTCCTGGGAGTATCATATAGATTTCATGGCCCTACAACCCAATTCTAACTTGAGAGGGTACCCCTTGATTTTAGGAGGGCCATGTTTGGCCACAGGCGACGCTCACATTTCCTACAAATCCAAGAATATGACCATCTCTATAACATACCCAACCACCCATAGGCCACATTATGCTACCTTCAAGCCCTCCCTTGGACTACTTTCTCTTACTGATACCTTTTTAAAATTTAATGATGCATAAAAGAAAAGACTTTAACGACATGCACAACAGTGGTCAGCAAGCATGCATAGTCTTGTTGAGTCACAATATTAACACCTTTATTACCCTATATTATCTATGTTTGAGTCAATTTTACCTATTTTATGAGTACATACTTGACTTTTTCCTCCATAAACACACTTGATGTCCTTTTTCACGTGCATAAGTGGTAACTTATGATTAGAGCATGCTTTGTTTAGTTTTCTTGAGTTAAAACGATTAAATGTTTGATTTTGCATGATCCTAATCATATGACTCTTAAGAAGAATTGATCCGATACTTCTTGGGTGTCTAATATGGTACAAACACCTTTTCTGTGCTAATCTAGTACTCATGGCTACAAATGTGCTAATCCGACATTAAAACCCTACCTACAGGATTCTTGTACCAACATTTTGGTACTAGTTTTTCACCTCGATTTCCAGGCCGATGACGATGAATCTCAAATTTTGGGGACATGGGTTTTGTCTAGAAATGTGTTTTCATGTGGAACCTTAAGCCATAATATCCAAATCGCACACGTGTGGACCTCCAACATAGGGGGAATGATCCATCCTAAATCTTTGCCAATTTTCCAGAAATTCTAAGATCATGCCCAGATTCATGGGAAATGCATTTCCTTTATTAGATAATGTACTCAACCTCCATTTATGGAAAATGGTTTTGATTTGGATTGGATTGTCTAGATCCAAATTTGTAATGTAAAAATCATATCAATTGAGTGATGGCTAAGCCAAAAGGGAGAGGAATTAGTATGTTGTGAATTGGATTTCTGAACAAGCTCCTTTTGTAAACATATTTGTTGAAGAATTAATATGAATTTAAATTCATCAATTTCGTGTGTTCTGTAAAGTTTATTGTTCTATAAGTTTCTTTGAGCTTCCTTGTTGGCATGGAAAGGGCCCACTGATCCAACCAAGGTAAGCTCATTTCTAATTATTCTGTGAATGTAATTTTATTTGTGTGTGAGTGAAACAATTTGATATTTTAATTATAAAACCAAATAGTATAATTCATTGTTGTTGCATTTCAGTCATATGTTTGATAACGTGCAATATAGGATTGTGATAATTATGTAGATGTTCATAATTTTTGAGTGAGCACTTATTATTCTACTATGTGTGAACAATCATTTGCTAAGTTGTGTGCTTAACCATTTGTTTCTATTTTGCAAGTACCTAAATAGTTAAGATCCCATCATTCACCCTACATGGACCATTAAATGGATAATCTTAATACACCTAGTCTTTCTTGTGTAGGGACAAATAATTTCTTCCAGAATTGATTAAGTTATGAGTGATTTCCTTTTGAATACTGTGTGCAAAATTGTTTACAGTTTACTGTTGAAATTAGTTGCTATAGGAGGCAAGATCTAATTTCATCTCTTCATTTCATGAGCCTCTAATGAATAGGTTTGTCACCTAAGAAAGAACCTTTTAATTCACTATTTTCTTGAGAAGTTTTGTTATTAGTTTTCTCTTCTAAGTTTGGAGTTGTATTGTTGAAGTGTGCCCAGATTTGATTTCTAGTTGTTGTTAAGAGTAACAGATATAGATAATTCAAAGTCCATCTTTCCACTATATGAGCTTGAAAATGGACAAGGCATTATCTGAGCAAAATATTTTGAGTGCATGATTGTAGGTTTTGCTTTCTAATTTTTGAATTGTGTTAAGAATGTTATCTTTGAAAACAAAGTATTTTGTTATTGATGGTTTTCTTATATAAGCTATACTAAGAAGAAATATGAACCTATCTGTTATCGGCACATATAGTGCATCAAATCTATTGATTATGAATACTAGTTGATAACTTATGTTTGGTAATATATTATGCAAATAATTGCACCAACATTTTGGCACTGTTGTCGGGGAGTTGTAAATGGTAATAGGTAGTATTTGGATTAGATTTATTTAATGGTTTTGGATTGGTTTTATGTATGAACTAAGGGAATAGAGAAGACAATAATACGTGCGAGAAGAGCCCACACATCCACTTTGGTGGGGTTTCTCCAATGTTAGGTTGTCCTCTCTTCTTTTGATGTGAGTGTGCTTTTTTTTATGCAAATTTAGTTTTATTTATGATGAGCTAACTTGTGCGAACAGATAAACTGGTGATAGTAGGGTCCTAGTAATGCAAGGAGTTCAAGTTTGGTGTGTTATATTTTTGTAAACAGTTTTAAAATTCAGATCTTTGATGATAACTAATTTTTTGGGGTGTTGTAAGAACCCTTGAGTACTAAGTTGTGTTGCGAGACATGGATCATCAACCAGCTAGAGTTATTCAAGGATGATCACGAGCTTGAAGAATGTTCTTCCAAGAACTTTCTCACATTCTAGCAGTAGTTGGGATATCAACCTCTCATAAGAGCATATCTTGACAGTAGCCAAGAATTTAGTTGTCTCAACACAAGAAGATTTAGAAGTCCCTTCGGATTCCTATTGTCAATTTGTTGAGGAGACTCAAGAATCATGGATAAAATGCAATGGAGAGAAACCATTGGAACTTGAGATTGAGGATTTCTTAGCATGCCTCTAAACAGATCCTGTATGTACTTCAGAGACCAATCATCTTGAAGAAAATACTCTATATGGCATGGAAAAGGAGGACATGTTGTGTGACCTAAACAAAGAAGGGAAACATGGATATCTTGATCCTATTGAAAGATGGTTTCAATTAGTTATTAGGTCACACCACTCTTTTATTTTTCATTATTGCTTGATCTCATCATCAAAGCAGTTGGTCCTTCATACTCCCATATGCATTAAAAGTTATCTTTTAAACTAGAGTATGGATATATTTCTAACCATGTTATGCACATGTCTTCACTAGAAGTATTCATATACTTGAAGGACATTTTCTTTTATTCAATTAGAGTATAATAAATAAATAAATAAATAAATGTTTCACATAAGTACAATGCAACATATCTTTCATACTTTTCATAAATGAGAATGTCGAAATCTAATAAAGCAATCAGTTTAAGATCTTTTGTTCCTATAGTAGATTTCTTTTTAAAAGTTATGATAATTTTGTTTGGAATCTTATGAGAAGGGAATCTCTTCATCCTATGAATGCACACATGATACTAGAAAGGTTTCAAAAGTGGAGAAGGTTTCCTTGTCAATAGAAGATAACACTTAAGGGAGTGCTTCACGACCTATTTCTTCAAATTTCTTCTTTTTCCTTAAGTTGTTAAAAATGATACATTCGTTCTTTATCATCACCTGTCTATTTTAAGACCGTTATTTCACAAGGATGATCAATTAAGTGATATTTTTAATAGTAGTTGAAACTGAATGTTAATTCCAAACTATTTATTCATAGCTAATAATTCAACTTTTGACATTTTCCCTAAATTTTCTATTTCTAAGAACGAATAAAAATCTAGTTTTAATTAGTTCTATTGGTTTGTTTTCAACCCTATGAGAAACCCTTTTTTTTAGCATCTCACATTGTTCTCATGAGGCCATGCAAAACCTCAAGCATGGGGGAGTGGTTGCTGAGACAGTAGTAGTTAGGATTATTATAATAAAAAAGAAGTTCCAATAGGAGCAATGATCATCCTGGTTCCAAATTAGGAGGGTTCTAAATCTCAACATATGGTCATCCAATTATAGAATACCCTCTTGTCACAGAGCTTGGAGCCCAGTCACCAAATTATTTTTCATTATTTTGATGCAAACTCAGAGTTTATGCATCTAGTGTTGGTATTTGTTCCATCTACATGGTTTTTTAGTCGAATCACATCACAGGTCCTCTTCCAGAACACCAGAAGACACCAGCTACTTCTACAAGGTGCATCCTACAAAAGTTCTAGTTTATAAAGCATTGCCACTAGGTACTGTTTCAAAATCTCTTCAAGTACCAGAATACAATGTTGACCTCTGTGTTCACCCAGTACCAATGGTCATTTTTGCGCTATTCTGGTACTAAGCCATCTTGTTGTGCTCATCCAGTATAGGACCACATCCAGTACTAAATAATGTCTCCACGTTCATCTGGTACTGAAGAAGGAGCCTTGCGCTATTCTGGTACTGACCATAACTCTGGACTCAGATGATTCGGTACTCAGGTGATCCGGTACTGGTAATAAGGTGACTGGTATCTCTAATCATATTTTCAAGTTGATACTCGATTTTATTACTAGGACATACATATTCAACATTTTTTTTCATTTCATTAAAGAAATTAGACTGATTATGAATTAAACATATTGTTGCTCTTGAATCATGACACATCCCCTACCACTAACTTCTGTAAAATTCTCGTCTACATTTCTGTATAAATAAAATGTCCCTATTTCCCGAAATGTTGAGAGTATGAGGTCATTGTGTCTCTCACAGGATCATGCATTTTTGTCTATATGGTAAAGAAACCTCATAATCACATGATTCACCATCGTGCCATATGAATGACTTGAGCCACATCCCTTGTCATCATTATCTAACACTCTCATGAATATGGTCTGACACTAACTCTCCTACGAGTATGTAAGTTGTTATTGGATTCGACCTATCTTATCGTGTCATCATTACCATAGATATGACCATGGTAAACCAAATATCCATTTATAAATTCTCCTTCGGATGGCTCTGCCATACAGATGAGTGTTATTTACCATTTTACTGTCACACTACATGCAGTCACACTGTCATGCCATGCCTTTGTATATTTTGCATATTTACCCCCTTCCAGTACTCAACCCTTGATCCTCTGTCCGCGCCTCATACACCATAAGGAATCATTTTAAGCTATCATGGGGGTCAACAGGCATGAGCCCATATTTCAATTATACAGGGAAACAACAAAATATCAAGCTTGTAGGGAAAAATATGAACAGGTTGGTTCGGTGCCATTTTTGGAAAAGTTTAAAGGCCATCATGAAGGAGGGCCACAAATTGATTTTCCTCACTTCCTATGGATGATTTTAAATAAGATGGTGAGAGGATTGAAATCATCTTCCAAGAAACCTGAAACTAACCTTCATCACCATGGCTAAATAAAACATTTGGTTGTCCATGCCTTAAGGACACAAGGTGGTAGTTGGAAGCAACTACTTCAACATAATTTTGGTAAGGAAGGAACGTCTAAATCTATAGAGGAATAGGAAGTAGGAATACACAGTGAGGGATTAAGAAAAAAAGGCAATGAACGATAGAAGGAAGGCACTAGGGGGTAAATAAGGAAGCCACTATTACACCCAGCTCATCCCAGCCTATTGAGGGATTGGAGAAAGAAAAGTCTTTTGTAGGGAAGCCTAATACATCCAGAAATAAGAAAGCCACCCAATATGAGAAAATAAGCCCTATCTCGATTCCGAAAGATAAAATAAATAAGAAAGACTCTGGGATAGGGGAACGATCAGAAAGTGCTCCTGAAGAAACCATTGAGTTATCACCAGAGCATGCCAACCACAAAGAGAAGCCTACAAATTCTAGTTTCATAAACCTGCTCCATTACCAATCTGATATTGATGCCAAGGTGATATCATATTTGTCTTGTGCCTAACATCGTTTTCACTTCAGGTAATTGGAGG
>ML793764.1:150012-160786 GCA_009831015.1 Picea engelmannii
CTCAGGGGGAATGATCCATCCCAAATCTTTGCCAATTTTCCAGAAATTCTAAGACCATGCCCAGATTTGTGGGAATTGCATTTCCTTGATTAGATAATGGTTGTACTCGACCTCCATTTATGGAAAATGGTTTTGATTTGGATTGGATTGTCTAGATCCAAATTTGTAATGTAAGAATCATATAAATTGAGTGATGGATAAGCCAAAAGGGAGAGGAATTAATCTGCTGCAAATTGGATTTCTGAACAACCTCCTTTTGTAAACATATTTTCTTAAGAATTAATATGAAGTTAAATTCATCAATTCCATGTGTTTTGTAAAGTTTATTGTTTTGTAAGTTTCTTTGAGATTCCTTGTTGGCATGACAAGGGCCCACTGATCTAACCAAGGTAAGCTCATTTGTAATTATGTTGTGAATGTAATTCTATTTGTGTGTGAGTGAAACAGTTTCATAGTTTAATTGTAAAACTAGATAGTATAATTCATTGTTGTTGCATTTCAGTCATACATTTGATAATGTGCATTATAGGTTTGTGATAATTATGTAGATGTTCATAATTTCTGAGTGATCATTTATTATTCTAGTGTGTGTGAACAATCATTTGCTAAATTGTGTGCTTAACCATTTGTTTCTATTTTGCAAGTATAGGAACAATTAAGATCCCATCATTCACCCTACATGAACCATTAAATGGGGAATCTTAATACACCTAGTGTTTCCTGTGAAGGGACAAATAGTTTCTTCCATAATTGATTAAGTTGTGAGTGGTTTCCTTTTGAATACTGTATGTAGAAAATTGATTACAGATTACTGTTGAAATTAGTTTCTACAAGAGGCAAGATCTAAGTTCATCTCTTCATTTAATGAGCCTCTAATGAACAGGTTTGTCACCTAAGAAATAACCTTTTGATTCATTGTTTGCTTGAGAAGTTCTGTTATCAGTTTTCTCTTCTATGTTTGGAGTTGTATTGTTGAAGTGTGCCCAAATTCGATTGCTAGTTGTTATTAAGATTAGCAGCTACAAATAACTAATTCAAAGTCCATATTTCCACTTCATGAGCTTGTAAATGGACAAGGCATTATCTGAGAAAAATCTTTTGAGTTCATCATTACAAGTTTTGCTTTCTAATTTTTGAATTGTGTGAAGAGTGTTATCTTTGAAAACAGAGTATTTTGGTATTGATGGTTTTCTTATCTAAGATGTAATAAACATACATAGGAACCTATATGTTATTGGTACATACAGTGCATCAACTCTACTGATTACGACTCTCGGTTGATAACTTATGTTTGGTAATATATTATGCAAACAATTGCAGCAACAAGTCTAAATATTCAATTAAATGACAATTAAATATACAACAGAAATACATTCATATTGTTATTAGATAAATCGGTAAATGTGAACATGAACTAATCTCCCTAGATCCACCTAGATCTAGAACAAAACAGGATGGGACATGGTGCTTTCCCTAAGCTATGATCATCGAATTTACTATCAATGAAGGAATGAGTGAGATACCTTTAAATATCACTTCCTTATATCTTTGTTGTCCCTTCTTCGGTCTGGTGGTCTTGTGAAATCAGATCTGCAATTACACAAACCAACCAAAGTGAAAGAAACAATAGTAGATTCAATGAAAACCTAAACATGTGATCAAGGAGTCATGTAATAAAATGAGAATGATTTTATGGGAAATAAACATACCACTGTATTATATTAATTGAAAGTGGAAGATACAACCAACCTACCTTGATGTCGCAAGTTCCCTTTCAATGGTCCTTTGCTCCAACATATACATACACTTGCTCCAGAATTCATATGAAGATGATCCACAAAATCTTAATGGACAAATGGAGACCTCAAGCATAAATTGAAATAGGATTCCTCACACAGTCTTCAGCCTATTCTTTCAGTAATTCTTTACTTAATGTTGCTTAACCTTTTCTATGAGAAAACCATCATTATATAGGAGAAGGAGAAGTGGTTAAAGGGATGAGGATGATCCCACCAAATCATAGAAGCCAATAGGATATCAACCATACAGATTCCACCTCGCATTCTAGAAGATTACCCTTCTAGAAACTTTGTGAACTTCTTCCTTTCTTTAGATTTCAAACGGCGTCACACCCTGCCTATATAGTAGCATGCGGAAACCCCACGAGGCAGGTATAGAGAAGCCTACAGAAATTAGGTATTTCCACACTGTGTACTACTGTTAGCCTACAACGTCATTCTAAAAACATGATTTGTAGAGCAAGAAATCAATTACTTTTCTCAGGCAAAAGATCATTTTGGGAGCTTGAACACATACTTGTAGAATCATCATTAGGGTGACCAAAATAATGTGTAACAAAATGCCCAACAAAGTATGAGGCTGGAACTCGTGACAGTCGAAATACTTTGTAAAATTCATGTGTGTGTCGGGAATAAGGAGCGCACCAATAAGGAACCTCCAATCAATCAAGCATCTACACAATATAATACTATCTCTTAGGTAGGCATTCCCATGCTCAGACTACAAATGATTGAAATCATAAATGTAAGTCATGGCCACCAATTATACACTGTGGATCCATGTCATCAAGATTCTACATAGCCACTAGGAATACACTGTGGATATATGTGTTAATAAACTTGAAATTCGGACATAGCCATGAGACATACAAAGTGGATCTATGTTTCAATACAAATCATAAATAATCCATCACAACCTGGACCAAAAAATATGAGATCCAGGGTCTTCAATCCCATTGTCTGTAAGTACGAATCGAGCCATGCGATTATAGGTGTTGAAGTCGAGCATGGTAGAAACCACTTGATTACCGGTCATTGATGAAAACTGCTAAAAAGTGCGAGGAAAATAACCATTGATGTCAATGACTCCCAATGTACCTTAGCAAAATCCATCGAATGTGAATAAATGAGCTGAAGTTGAACAGTCGATGAAATCTCTCGATCGAGGACCAATGATGTGAATCCATCATCGAAAGCGAACAAACCTGCCATAGAAGCATGTAGGCTCTATGGTACTAAATGATTTCTAAGTCTTGTTCTCGGATGATGAGTTGAAGTCGACAGGAAAAGACTCATCACAAGAGGGCCTTGATGTATCCCCCATCAGTGACACAAAATAAATAACAGATTTAGGGTAGATCAAGGTATGAAAATGAAGGCCGACATGGTAGTAATTAACAATTGCATATGGACAACTTGATAGAGGGCTTGTTTGGACTTCTCTTGAACATATGAATGACACAACAATGGTATTGGCAACATTGACTCAAGGATGAATCAAGATATTAACTTGCAGAAAGTTAGACAAGAGAAAAATGGATTTCCCAACCCAAACTCAAATGAAAAAGGGGGGTGTCATGTTCAAGAGCGACTATTATGGCCACTAACACAAATACAAAGACACATTTCTTTCCCAAAATTTCCCCCACCATTTATGGTGAGTACCTCTTTATTTTTACGCAAGCTTGAGGAGGATAACATATGATTTTTGATATAAGTTCATCCTTCATATGAGTCCCTTGGAGTATGTTTAATGAACCCTAAGAAGGAATGGTTCATTCCCGTATGCGTCTATCAATGTTTGTTTAATGAGTCGAAAGATAGAAAACTCAGGGATTTTTCATGTTTTGAGAGTCTGAAAAACACTTAAAGAGAACTCTCCCAGTTCCTTTTTCATAAATTAGTTCAATGAGAATGAAAAAGTGATAAAATATTGCCCATCAAATGTTTTCTTCAAAACTTTTACGAGTGCGAAAAGAACAAGGCCACTCAACAATCTTTTCGTTTTTATGGAGTGTGAAAAGAGATTAAAGGATACTCCATAAGTTTCGCTTTTTGTGTTACCATGAAGAGTAAGAGAAGACGACAAAAGTATACTCGGTTGTGTTCTCATAGATTTCCGAGAACGAGAACGAACAAAGACTAGGCTCGATGTTTTTCTGAAAAACCCTAAAAATCACTCATACATGTGATGAACAGAAAAACAAATCACAAAAAATATCCATACTTCATTTTTCAGGATCCTAGTTCTTCCATCTACGAGAAAAAAAAATACTCATGAGACCATTGGAACTTAAGGTTTTGATAAAATGCATTTAAATAATATGAAATATTAATAGAAAAAGAAAAAAGTGAAATAACTATGGGTAAAATTTATTTTTACTATTTCATTTACATTTTTCCCAAAAACTTGCCTAGAAACCTTGTTTTTACCTCAAACATCGGTTGTCAACTGCGGGAGGCATGGGTGACCATTTAGTGAATGAATTCCATAAAAATCGTAATCTCCTCGTCCTCTTGCTTTTCATCGAATTAAATTTCATTTTTTTTGGTTTAAAATGGTTGTTTAAGTTGAGTTTTAGGCCGGTAGGTGCGCACAGGTGCCGCCGCAAGTAACCTATATCGGGACCTGCAGAAATCATAGATTTATGTAGGTGGATTGTGGTTCACCTGTGGAAACCTCACACTGTGTGTAATACTCCACCTATGGTGGCCGAGAATAAAAAATCCTTTGCTTGTGTTTAGCCACTAAAAACTTTCCAAAGAAACAAATGAGGATGCTAACTTCCCTTTAATGTCCCAATGAAGGTTTTGATCATCAAAATGTTGGAGTGGAGGGAGAGGGAACATGAATATTATGAATATAATTCCTTGCATGACTTAGGAACTGCAAATTCCCTCCGACAGTGTGGGTTACTAAAGTTATTTATGGAAGAAGTGATGGGACGAGCAATCTTAGAGAACCCTACTATGAACCTTCTGTAGTAGCTAGCTAATCCCATAAAAGATCTGACGTCTGACATGTTTCTAGGTGTCAACCATCCTTTAATGTCTTCAATCTTCTCTGCATCTACTGCTATGACCAACTCTGAAATAATGTGTCCCAAGTAATGGATTTTCTTTTGATAAAAAGAACACTTACTCAACTTGGCATACAACTGATGTTATCTCAGTACTTGCAATACCAGTCTTAAGTGATGTTCATGATCCTCTTCATACTTAGAATAGATAAGTATGTCATCTAGGAATACTATGACAAACTTATCCAAATAATTTCTGAATATTCCATTCATTAAGCACATGAAGACAGTTGGTGCATTGGTCATTCCAAATGGCACCACTACAAATTCGTAATGCCCATACCTGGTCCTAAAGGTTGTCTTATGAATGTATTCTTCCTTGATTCTTACCTGATGGTATCCTTCCCTCAAGTCAATCTTTGAGAATATATTTTCTACTCTTAGAGGATCAAAGAGGTCATCAATTCAGGGTAGAGGATACTTGTTCTTTATAGTGCACTTGTTCAGTTGTCAAAAGTCCATACACAACCTCAAGGTTCCATCTTTCTTTTTGACAAAAAGTATTGGTGCTCCCCAAGGTGAAAGACTTGGATGTATGTACCCTTTCTTCAACAATTCCCCCAACTGCATTTGTAATTTTTTTAACTCTAGTGTTCTCATTATGTAAGGTGTTTTTGACACTGGGGCAGCTCCTGGCACTAAATCAATTGGGAAATATATCTCCCTTCTTGGTGGCAATCCAGGTATTTCTTGGAATACATCTTCAAATTCTTGTAGTACCGAGGAATCTTCGAGGCTTGGCCCCTTTGTATTTTCTGTCTCTTCCACATGAGATGCATACAATTGACATCCTTTCCTAAAACATCTTTTTAGTTGTGAGGCTGAAATCTCCCTGATAGAGATGGGTCTTGGAACTCCTTTCACAGTGCTTTGTTTTCCATTTCCATCAAGACATGTAAATGTCTTGTTATGACAATCTAGGACAGCATGAAGCTTGTCCAACCAATCCATTCCAATCAGAATATCATAAGACCCCAATGGTATGGTATTCATATCAATACTAGTATTCATTCCATTAAGACTTATGGAACAACTTTTGACCATGTCATGGATTCTTCTTTTGGTTCTAGTGGCTAACCGAACCAAACTTGCTTTTCCAAGTTTACTTTTCTCCAAATGTAATTTATCCACTATCTTAGGATCAATGTAACAATGAATTTCTCTTGAATATATCAAAATAGCAATAGGATGATTTATGATCTTACCTTCCACCTCGATCATATTGGACTGGTACTGTACTTTTCAATCATCTAAAGCTGCATAGATTCTTCTCATATCTTTGACTTTTGTAGCCTCTTGGATGTTGTGCATAGTCTTCACTCTGTCCTTTCTATGTGGGAAATCCTTGTACATGTGATCTTCCTTGCATCCCCAATATTGGATTGGTGATCTTCCTTGCATCCCCAATATTAGGATCATTCCTTTTGAAGGAAGGTTTGAATCCTTTCCTCCTTTGATCAGACTTCTCATTCTTCTTGTCCTTCCAAGATTTCTGTAGAGATTCGCTTCTCCAGCCTTGCTCATACAGGTATTTAGCCTTCCCGATGGCTTTAGTCAACGTCTTGGGCTCATCATACTTTATCTTTTCCTTATAAAAGGCTAGTAGTCCACTTAGAAATCTTCGTATTTTCACTTTCTCATCACCAATGAACCTGACATACTTTAACAATCCTAAGAACTTCTTCTTGTACTATGCCATAATCATGCTTCCCAACCTAAGTTCAAAGAACTCTTTCATTTTCTTGTCATAGAAATGCTCTATGAGGTACTCCTTCTGGAAGTACTTCTCGAATTGCTTCCAAGTGATCCTACTTTCATTAACATGTTCCACTTGCTTCAATTGGTACCACCACATTAAAACTTTACCATGTAAATGGTAGGTGGAAATCATGGGTTCCAGATTTGATGAATAGTTATGCAACTGAAAATATATTCGGAGTCCAAGCAACCATGCTTCGGCATCATCTTCCCTTTCTAATTCACCATCGAAGGAATGTGGCTTGAGATTCCTCAACTCTCCTTGCAAACTATCTACCTCTTGTTTCCTTCTTTGTTCTCTAACAAAAGACACCTCTGGAATGCTTGCAGGATATTCTGATGCATAAAAAATTCCTTCTGAGTAAGGAGGTGAGTGGTGTCCATGAGCTCTACTAACACTTATAGAATAACCATCTCTTCCATGATCATCCCTTCTTTCATGGCACCTACCTTCTTCCTCTTGTCTTGAGTTTGATCCCTTCTTCATTCATCTTTGCAACTTATTTATGCTCTACAACACTCAATAATTTATCTGAATTTTCTCTCTCATCAATCTCTCGTTGTCTACTTTGTAGCTCTCCACTTCCATCTTTAGGCTTCTTACCATTTCTATTAACATTTCCTGCTCTCTCTTTCCCTTGCATTCATTGGACTCTTTCTCTACATTACCAACTCTGGTATTCTGGCCTTCAGCCTCCTTATCATGATTGGAGGCTCCCTCACCTTCTTCCGTTTCTTCCGTATGCATATGATAAACAAAATTTCCAAACCATGCTATAGGTCTCTTTATTTTTTTTGTTCATGGAGATCATATCCCCATTCTCTGAAAATAACAGTGTCATGTTATCCTTGGCTGACATATAATTTCATCCTGTGCAGGTGCTTCCTTCAAACCACCTTCCTAGGTGACCATGACTAGAAACTGTGACTAAATCCTTACTTAGCACTTTTCTATCTCGAAGACAACCAATTCGGCCCTTAGCCCTCCTTCCCTCATCTCTCAATCTACATATGACCATGGCCATGACCCCATGCTTAGATGAAAAATCTCTTGTCTAGAGCTTTGAGACTTTAGAACTTTCATCCGGGACCAGATCAACAATCCTCATCCTCTTTCATGGTCAATGATTGAGATCCACTTCGGGACTCCTTGCTTCGAGAGTCTCAACTTTCCTTGCTTGCCTCCTCCCAGAATGATTTTACCCATAGTTCATGATCTGTTGATGATTGTCCTCCCACAGATCAGCGGCTGTGAATCGCTTCGGCTCTTTGGGCTTGAGAAGTATCAAAATTTCCGCCTGCACTTTCTCCCGAAGTTATTTCACCTGAAGTTGATGATCCTTCAACGTGTGTATTCTGGAATCAACGGACGATATGTACTCTGGCCTTCAAGCCTTCGGGAGTTTTTGACCGAACATAACCTGTCACATCCTTCCCCTCTGGAGTGCCTAGTCTCTGAACTGCATGATATGTCACCACATGGTAAAATACTAGAATCAGACACGTGGCCCAATCAGGTGGGTGACACATCTCACATTCTAACTGACATTTCAATACTCCATTTTCTCAAAACTTACTGACATGTGGCACACATCCCATGTGTCCATGTCATCCCAGGTGACGTCTGCAAGCCACGTCACTTCGGGAATTACAGGATCCACATCACCTCTAAGTGTCGTAATTGTTCCCCATCACTTCATCTCTTTGGACTTCAGGACTTTGGGAGTTTCCATACTAGCACACTTCCAATTCTCCCGAACTTTGAATTCCCAAACTGGCTAATCTATCACCATGTGTCCTCCTAGATCAAATGACTAAGATTTCCTTCGAGTCTTTAGGTTTCAGAAATCTCAAAATTCAACCTCCTCTAAGTACATGGGATTCTATCGTGTTCCCTCTTGAATCATATGGTTGAGGCTTACTTCATGCCTTCACCCGAAATCCACAGATTTACGCCACGTCTCTTCTGGATCAAACGACCCAGATTCACCTCGGACGATCCGATGCTTGAGATTTACTCCGGATGATCTGGTGACTGAGATCTATTTCGTATGATCAGGTGTTAAGCCCTAATATTGGCTCATTACCCCTTAATTGGGGCATATTATATTAGTAATGTTATTTTATCTATTTTAGCTTTAGGCTATTAGTTGTAATTATACCTCCTAGTCTCCTATATATACCAAGGAGACATTTTCATTTTGAATCATCTTGTACTTGAACATTTAAGTGGGGTAAAATGAGGTTGCCCCATCGAAGAGGCTTATTATCTGAAAGTATCTCTTTTTCAAGGCATATTGTACTTTTTCTTAGGTTTTTCTATGCTATATTGATATTTGGTTCTTAACATATGGTATCAGAGCTCAAGGTCTTGGGGTTTTGCTACTACAACTAAGACACATTGGCATTTTTGATATAAATTTTTTCATACAATGTTTCAAAAGGAATAGATTGGATGATATTTAGTAGATGGATCAAGGTACATTGGGTTCAAAATTTGGCTCCCAAGGTCTTATAATTTCAGAGTTATAGCCTGTACAATATAGGGTTCTGGAATCATCTTGAACTGAGTCATTGCGGAATTTTAGCTATAAAAACGTTTCTGTAACATTTCAGACCTTGAAATCTGGACTATATTTACAAAAATTAGTAAGGTATATGTGGTAAAAATTTCAACTTCTGGGTCATCTTAAATTTGTAGATACACCCTGTGTAAGATAGGGTATCTGATTAGTCCTATTGACAAGTCTCAAGAAGGTGTTCCAGGTAAAACAATCATAACTTCTTCCTAGACTATCCAAATTGAGTGGGACTAGTTTCATTGGATCATGGATAGTCTTTAGTATTTCTGGTGTGAGTTTCATAATTTATATCAATTATTTTTTGCGGGTCACTCTATACAAGTGAGATCTCCTGGAAAGGACAAAAATCGAAAAGTTGTGGGGAAGTTACCGTAAATTCCATTTGGCACATCCAATTTTGATCAGACCCGTGGCATTGCAGAGAAGAAATATTAGAGAACTACACAAAAGAATGTTTCATACCTAGAAGGGCCAAAACTTGGGAGATAAAACAGAATAAATATTATCTAGCAAAACCACCTCAAAATCAAGGTTCAAAAGTGATACTTGGCCAACATGCCACCAAAAAAGGGAACTTCTACACCAAATAAGCCTCCAGAAAATCCTACTTGGACTCTTGATGAAGGTGAATAAATGCATCGGGACATAAATGAACTACAAAATAAGATGGATTCAATGGAATCTATGTTGGACACTAAGATGGATGGTTTAAAAGGGGAGATCATGGAAGTATTGAAAAATTTTATAACAGAGAAGACACCTAAAAGTGAAAATGCATCCCATGAAATTCATGATGAGGACACAGGGAAGGTGAATCAAGAATAGAGAAACTCCAACTTTGGTTTGAAGACCAATCATGTTCCTAAGATTGATATGAGGAAGTTTGATTCCAAGAACCCAATCATATGGATACTTCAGATGGAACAATTCTTTGATCTCCATAATGTGCCACATACACAAAAGGTACGAATTGCTTCTTTATATTTAGAACCTAATCAATTTTTATGGTATCAATGGTTTTGTTCTCACAAATCACTTGTTACTTTGACAATTTTCATGGAAGAAATGATAGCACACTATGAGGATACAAGGAGCAATATCTTCTTTAGCCAATTGATAAATCTCAAGCAAAAGGATTCAGTTACTGAGCACATTGAGAACTTCCAAAGATTGAATATAAAGGTAATCGATATTCCAGATGAGCACTTGATTGATGTATTCATAGGAACTTTAAAGGATCACATTTAACGTGATTTTTTCCTTTGGGAACCCAAATAATTGGAGAATGCATTTAAGGTGGCAAGAAATGTTGAAAGTAAAAATATGGCTATGGCTACTAGAAGGACCAATCCTAACATCTATAGAGAGAAAAATGCTCCTTCTTCTAAAACACTTCAACCTACAAGGTTGAAACCTCAACAATTGGAGGAAGGAAAGCCAAAAGGTTTATGCTTTAATTGTGACAGCAAGTACAGTAAGGGACATAAGTGTGGTGAGAAGAAATTATTCTACATAGATTGTGAAGAGGAAGAAGAAGAAGAACAAGAACCATCTC
>ML793764.1:162712-183191 GCA_009831015.1 Picea engelmannii
TTCCACCCAACCGTAGGCACTATTGTTCTGAAACTCAATAGCAGTGTCACCCCTGATCCAGGGCTATGAATCCACAAGGACATTTCCAGAGTGTTACTTGGCTTCCCAAACTAGTTAGCACCCAATCTCTCACAGGATTCCCAACTCTCATAGCAATCCAAGTACCCAACTCTCTTCTGCCCAAATTGCACCACCCGAGAGAATGAACCTCCACCCTTCTCTGCCACACGGTCCCGTAGGTAGTCCTTCTCCTTATTTGGACTCCAGCACAACTAGTCCAGACTCTCAATGTTGGAACTCTCAGGACTCACAACTATGAGAATTGTTGGACATAGGCCAACACATCTTAGACATGCAGGCCTCAAGTCATGGCTGGATCACACCAGCGACCACTATTTCCCACCATACCGTGGCTAATTCTTCAGCAGCTTGGTTCCCTTTCCCAAGACAAGATGAGGATGAGGATGGATCAATGAATGGGTAAGTGGGTGCATGAAAGTGCCTGAGGGAAATGAATGAACGTATGGGGAATCAATGAACAAGCCATCGGTCAAACCCCCCCCCTCCATCAGACCAGAGGCGGGTTTAAGTAACTTCGTGGGGAATCAAGAACCTCCTAGCCTTCCCCAAGAAGATCATGTAATCGATCCCCTCCCTTAGACAAAAAGGGTTAATTAAAATAGGAATAAACACTTAGCCCCTCAAGCCCCCTCTCTTGTGGAATCATAGCCCCCTATAACTCTAGTCCTTGTTCGTCTAGCAACTAGTGATGTATTTATTATTAATAATGATAAAAAAAAATTACATGTCTTGGGCACACTATCCTTTTAGTAATTGTTTGGGCACTCTATCCTCTCAACATTGTAACAATACATTATTTAAAATGGGGGTTCAAAACCTGGGGTGTTACAATCTCCCATGGAGATTATACCAAGAAACTCACTTTCTATCCCCTGTCAAGCCAAGTATAGGACCAGAAATTGCAATGTGGATGGAAGAAGAGGATGGTGAAGATATTTTCCATCAGTTGCTCACAATAGATCAATATATTTCTTTGAAATAAAATACCAGGGATGACATGATCAATGACTTGATAGCAAACTCCTACTCGATGTCCTTACAATAAACCTTTGAATTCCTCAATAAAGTCATGGATTCTACTACTCAATCAATATATTCATTAAACAACCTATACATATTAAAATATCGCACACTAATGCCTCTCTATGATATAACCAATTCCACCAATACATCTGTAGAAATTATCTGAGGGAAAACATTAAATATCAATTATGAAATCATATCATCCCAAAGAGAGAAGTTGGTTAGACTACTCCAAGAGAATAGTGATTTCATTTTCTGGGACTATGAAAACATGAATGAAATCCAACCAAATCTATGCACTCACCATATATATACAAAGGAGAATTCCCACCCTATTTGACAGCCCTAGGGTAGGATGAATCTCATCCAAAAAGAAATTTTTAAAAAAGAATTACAAAAAAATATCTCGGTAAACTTTATATACCCCATTTATGATATCCAGTGGGCTTCACCACTTTTTATTGTCCCCAATAAAAATGGGAAGTGACATATCTACGTGGAATATAGGGAATTGAACAAATCCACCCATAGAAACCAATTTCCCCTACCCTTCATCGATCAAGTCCTTGATACACCCACAATAAAAAAGTACTTTTCTTTCCTCAATGGGTTTAGTGGATATAATCAAATCCTAATATCCCTAGAGGACTAAGAAAAAATGACCTTTACATTCCTGTGGGGCATGTTTTCCAATCTAATACTACCATTTGGAATTTGTAATGCCCAAACCACCTTTCAAAGGGTTGTTCTTAGCATATTCTCAATTGTTTTTCATGATTGCGTAGAGGTATATATGGATGACTTTATAGTGTATGACGATATATTTGAGGAAGCACTAGCTAATTTAGGGAAATTTCTTAAAATATGTAAAGAGGCAAATTGTTATGAAAAATGTTTTTTGATACTAACTGAGGGAATCGTTTTAGGTCACTAGATTTCTCCCACATGTATCAAGGTGGTCCAAGAAAAAATTGAAGTAATAATCAATCTTCAATCTCCAAAAACAAAAAAATAGTATGTAACTTTTTAGGGCATGGTGATTATTACTAGCAATTTGTTGAAAAATTTATGAAAATTGCATGTCCTTTATTTCTACTACTTAATAAGAATGCAAAGTTTATCTATATTAACAAGTGTCAATGTGCTTATGAAACATTAAAATAATTAGTATCTACAGCACCCATCTGAAGAGGGTCAAATTGGTCCTTGCCCTTCCATATATCTATGGATGCTTAGGACACTTCCATTGGAGTAGTATTGGGGTAGTGCAAGGAAAAAAATACCTATGCTATATACTTTATCAGTAGGAACTTGACTCCTGCAGAACTAAACTACAGGGTAACAAAAAAATAATTCCTTGTTGTTATTTATGCTATAAATGATTTTCATCACTATATCACAGGTTATCCAATATTTTTTCACACTGATCACTCTTCCATTCGTTACTTAATAAAAAAAATTAGTCATCAATGGTAGAGTGACCAAGTGATTGTTAATACTATATGAATTTGACCTAACCATTATTGATAGGCATATAAGGGATAATGTCATCTTTGAATTCCTATCCAAGCTCACCAACAATGGCAATGTAACTCTTAATGAGGATGTTTTTCTTGACGATAATATTTTTGTATTATCTAATAACTCCCCATGGTTCACAGATATTTATAATCACTTGGTTGTAGGAAATCACCCTACACACCTCTCACCAAAAGAGAGGCACCAGATTATCAAGAAAAGTTCGCATTATTCCTAGATCAAAGTTTATCGCTTCTACATTGGGCCTGATCTAATAATCTAGTGCTTTTTTAGAGAAAACAAGATGCATGAAATCCTATGGGAATATCATGATGGTCCCTGTCGAGAACACTTTGCACAAAAAATAATCGTTTAGAAATTATTGGATGCAGGGTATTACTAGCCCACCATATTTCGATATGGCTAAGAGTACATGAAAAGTTGTGACATCTTCGAAAGGATGGGATGGTATATTTAGATAGATGAGATGCCACTTCAGACCCAACTTATGGTGGAACCATTTGATAACTGGGTGGAGGCCAAAGAACTCTCCCAAGTTATAGAAGAACCAGTGTCAAAATTCCTCTGTGGAGAATTTTTTGTCAGATTTGGGGTGCCAATAAAAATTGTCACATATGGAGGAGAACAATTCACCTCCAACCATATTCAGGAAATCATGGAATAATACAATATCAAGCATAGGATAACAATACCATACCACCCATGGGATAAAGGGAAATTCAAAAGTTCTGATGGGATTTTTGATTCCATACTAAATAAATTTGTCTAATAAAATATTAATGATTGGGAAGAAAGACTTTTGGAGGATTTCTGGGCTTACCATACTACATGGAAGAACACTACAGGATTAAACCCTTATGATATTGTATATGGTACATAGGTTATCCTCCCTATTGAGATAGAATTGAATACACTAAGGATGGTACTACAGTTAGGAATGGATCTATTAGATGCAAAGAGGAATCAAGTGAACTAGATCAATGAGTTAGATGAACAATGTCAAGCCACCCTACATCATACCTCTATGGTTCAAAAACAACGAGCTAGATGGCATGATAAATTCATCAAAATGAAGAAGTTCCAACCATGGGATTGGGATCTTCTATACAACTCCAGATTCAAATATTTTAATGGGAATTTTTGGACACATTGGCTAGGACCATATGATATTGACGTTGTCTACAACAATGGGGTAATGAAGTTGTGTATCATCAGTGAAAGACATATTCCCTTAATGGCCAATGGACATCATTTGTGACTATATAAAAATCCATTGTTGAAGGATGCATTCATTAAGGATCATTCCACTTGTTGGTGCAGTGATGACCTAGATATTGTAGGAATGATAGGTGCAATTCCCACTCTATTAGAATCAACATCAAAGAAATAATAATAATAATAATAATTGTATATATGAAATCTCTCTTGGGGTCCATTTAGACAAATGTAATTTGAAAACTAGTTCTGTGTGGATGAACTTGGAATATATATGTGTGTGTGTGTGTGTATGTATGTATTGGGAAGGCAACTTGGATAGAGAACAATGAGAAGAAATGAGGCATGAAGAGAAGGAGAGATATCAAGAAGATTAATAAAGAGGAGAAGATGGGGGACAGGAAGAAACAACTAGCACAAAATCCAGGAAAACCAGGTGAGCATGAGTTGCATTCAGTTGTTCGACGTTTCTGGGTTGACTCAGGTTCTACTTTAGGTTTCCAACAAAACCTTGCAAACCATTGACCCTTTTGAATAACAGAAGGAAGCACTACGCACAGATTGTACAATGCAGTCTCACCTGAGATGGATTATGGGTGATTGCAGGACCCAGATGTCTGCAATCTTGGTAGGGATGCTTCTGAGGGGATGAGGGACATTATTTCTACCTCAAAACACATCAGATATATCACACAAACATATCATTATATCCAGATCTATTATTTTTCAATTAGTTTGATTCATTTAATATTTATTTTGCAGTAAATATCCTGATTATTCTATTGTGCACTGCATTTTACTACTAATAGGTTAATCCATTCATAACTAAACAATAGTAAGAAATGACATGAGCATTCCACGCAGAGACACAAAGTTTATCATGGTTCACCCCCCTGGGCTACGTCCAAAAATATTTGTTTGTCTTCAATCTTTGATTATTCTTCATCAAGTTTATAGCATTGTGTGCATTACATTTGAGGCTGACAATATCACACTGACATCCACATCTTGCAACCTTACCCTCGATTAAAATGCATATCTCTATCTCAAAATATCAATTTAATATCATCTAAACATTGGCTTCATCCGATATCTCACACAATATATTTATATTTCAAAAAGGGGTTAATTACCCATTACAACAATGACCAAAAACCTAACCCACTAACCCTAGGTGGATTAGGCTTGTCCACTTTCTAACTTCTTAAGCATGGCTAGTCTAAAATCTAACAATTTTCCTTGTTGATCCGCATCTTTCCTCCTTCCTCTGACTTTCCTACTTTCTCGACACTGATTTTCCCCATTTTCCGACACGTGCTCCTTCTTTGGTCCATTTCCTAACTTCCTTGATTAATTACCGCCCCTTTACCAATATTTCCTTGAATCTTCTACCAAAATGTCTTGCACCAATAGGCCCCCAACACACACATGTGTCTTGTCCAAAGCCACTCAAGTAGTGTGTGCCTCCCGTACTGACTTCTCAAGCTCCTAAAACTTGCTTAAAATTTCTTCAACTCGAGATTTTACTTACACACTCTTTTCTGCTACCATCTCCATTGTCTGTGTAGTAATGTGTTCCTTCACTAGTTCCCAACTCTCCAATTCAACTTGTTCAATATATCCCTTTGTTGTGTAAATCTGAATGAGTATCTATTATGTTGCTTCTTGTACTGGTTCTAACTAAACTTTCCTTGACTTATTATATATTTGGATGGATTTAAGCTCCACCTACAGATTCTTCATCTCCTGGGAAATTTTCAATCTGTCAGTTATTTCCACTATTTTCTTCTTCTTCTTCAATTGTTGCATTGAGGTATTTACCCCCTCTTCTTTTGAGTCTAACTACTAGAGTTTCCCATCTTCCTGAAGGTTTTTCCATAACGGTGCACTCTTATTGTAAACCTATGTTATTTCCTAGAGTCTGAGCACAATATTTTCTATATGATTTGTAGCCTCCTGATCTCTTTGTGTTCTTACTTCTGGTGGAATGCTAGGCATTAGGAGTTCTGGAAACTCTATAATGTGGCTTATGTAGGTTTCCATAGCCTGTGTTATTTTCACAATTTTTACTCTGTGGGTATATTCTCTCCTTGCGTGCTGTCAGGAATGGTTTTAAATACTTCTTCCACCTGCTACTCTATTCTTCCAATGTGTTTCTTTTCTTCATCCCTCTCAAAATTCACTTGGTTAAGAGTTATTTCCTATGTATTATTGACTTCTTTGGCCAAATGTAATCTTGTAGCATCTGCATAGGCCCTTGACTGAATTTCTTGGACAACACTTATCTAGATTGTGTACAATGCCTTAGTTGGAATATTGGGAAGCACCAAGTCCATATGATATATATCCTTGAGTGGATTCTGCTTTGTAACTTCATCTACTAGAAACATCTCATGGGTGATATAGAAATTTTCATTCCCCTTACCTATGATCTGCACTATCTCCTATTCGAGGATTTTTCTCTCCTAAGAGGTTTGTTGTTGTCATGCCTGATATCTTTTTTGCATTGCATAAGTTGTAACTGATACAATGCATCCTTGACCTCTATCAATTTATTCACTATCTTCTCACTCTATTATTCAGAATCATACCAAGATTTCATCATGTGATCTTGCACTTTCTCTTCTACCAATTATGCATCGTCCTCTGTAATTGTGATATAAGGAACCTCCCTGTGTTCCTTCATTTTCTTGCATTGTCATGTTGTCTGCAACTCTGTTCTTTTCATTGGCAGGGTCTTTGTTTGTGCAGTTGGAACTGGTATATCCATATCTGGGAGATTTCAACCTCTTGTTTCCTTTGGCATAGGAATATTTGTCTTAGGTTTTGTTCCTCCATTTGGCTCTTCTGTGCACTCCTTTTCCTGACTTGAAGCCTTTGGGATAGTGTCCTTTTTCCTTGGATTTTTAATGGTAGTGCTACCCCTTGTTTCTTTTGTGCACTCTATATCTTTCCTTGTATTTTCTACTGGGTTGGTTGACTGTTGTGAAGGGACATCCTCTACTTGTTTATAATTTGGTACCTTCTTTGGGATTATTGGAACCTTCCATTTTGTAGGTCAATCCTTCATGGCCCACTGCACTTATTCCCCTGTGACACAATATCTCAATTGTATCCATTCCTTTTTAGGATCCCTCTTATCCTGGATCCATATGTTGTGCCTTCAAGCTTAAAAGTTTGTTATTCCTTGATTTTTCTTTACAACTTATGGTGGTATTATCCATGTGTTTTCCATCTTATCCTATATCTCATCATACATCATGGTGAAAATGCTATAATTTTCCTTCCTTTTCTTCGAATCTGAAGTGTGTCATAGTGTTTTGTATTTTGTTGTGCATCATTTCCCTAGCCTATGGTAAAATCCACTGTATTTTGGTTCTCCCCATCCAAGCAGTGTTATTAATATGATCAATCATGCATAGTGAAATTTTGAACCCAATTCCTACACATCCTTGCAATCCTCCAAAAACAAGTTTAGTAGATATGGAGCCCAGCTACATAGAATCCCCTTTATGCATTGCACGATTGCTGTTATTACTCCTGCAAGGGATTCCTCTTTGCAAAATTTTCTCAAGATTTTTCATACCATCATTATTATCACAAACTTAGTTTATGGTTCATTTATATTTCTAATAACCATTCCCCTAGATCTTCTGTTAGTCCCATAATTTCTCTTTATCTCATCTTCCAGGGACTTTTCTTTTGTTTTGTCGTCCATGTACTTCTTTGTATTTGATTCATCTATTGGTAATCCTGTGATTTTTGTAATTAATTCCACATCTATGGATACATATCTTTCCATCCATAATATACCTCCATATACCAATTCCAATATTTTTTTGACACATGCATTAACATGTTTTCCTCTCCCAAAGTGAGGAATCTCCAACACGTTCATAATTCATGTGTTATATAACCCTACAATCCACTGTTTTGGCTCCAAAATGGGATCCCATGATGGACCCTCTCCTTTAATTTACATGTACACCTATTGCGCAAACTTACGAAACTTCCTCATGTCTTCCACATCATGATCAACATACTTTTGTTTGTTAATAGATCCTAACATGTCACCAACTAATTTGACTCTTTCAAGTATCTATGGTAGTGACAGTGCGAGTTTCTTCTAATTGCTCAGTGTTCCTGGTATGGAAGGTTTTTCCCTAGTATTCATCCTTCCTTCTTATGGTCATATCATTTCATCTGGGTTCTCTTCTTCATCTTCCTAAATGTCTGAATTTTGTTGGTTTGTAATGTCTTCCACCTTTACTTGTTCCTCCAACTACTACATTGACTCCACTACAAGGTTTTTTCCTTCAACAGACTATGTTTATTCATCATGTTCCTCATTCAACAGTTCATGTGGTTTTGTTGTGCCTAATCCAATTTGTTGCATAGGGTTTTTCTCTGTGCAAGGGTTTTTTGTTTTTCTCTGCGGGTCGATATCCATTCCTTATGTTGTTGGATTCTTCTCTTCTACAATAGTGGGACTAATTGGTTCAATGAATGGAGATGGAATTACATACACATCCATCACTCCTTCTCATTGATTTGAGATTTCTCCATCAGTGGCTATTTCTTGTGTAGACCTTGCGGCATTCCATGTTTTTCTTGTGACCCAACTAGGATCTCCAAACTTTGGTGGTGCCATTTTTCGAAATCTTGAAAGGGTTCCTCTGAATCTTAACTGAACACCTCAGACTCACCTACTCGCACTAGGTTTTCTTCCTTATCTCTCATTTGAAAAACTCACAATGATTCTTTTCATTCATGTTTTCTACTTGTATAGGTTGTGTCATAAATGATTTTTTGCGTGCACTTTTTTGACCACCACTTTTTCTTTTTCTGACTGCTTTATGTATCAACACATTTCCTTCTATGTCTTGTCACATTTCTTTGGTGCGCAATGCATTTGGGTTCTTTCATGCCAATTTATATCTTATTGCACACTGTATTATCTAACTACCTATCTAACACTTATCCATCTACTGCATCTTTTTGTATTTTTCTTGTTTTTCCAAAAAAAAATCTTCTTTTTTCTTTTAACTCCTACTATATAAACTATGTACAATTGAAATTTCCTGCATTTCAACTACTAAGGGTTTTTGGGTCGATTGTCCCCATACAATTTCAGTTGATTTCCATTCACCAATCCTTGAATCTCTTTTCCTTCTAGATCCTGTAGCTAACAACACCTCCATCTGTGATAGATTTTATCTCATATGGCCCTAGACAATGCATCCTAAATTTTCTTGGGTGTTGTAAGTACTTGTTGTCATAGAGGAGAACCGGATCTCCTTCCTTAAAGTTTTTATTTTTAATGTGTCTATCATGTCAAGATTTGTCTTTGGATTTCTATACTTCTTGATGGAAACCAGTCATAATCATGTCTTCTTCTAGTTCCATGACTTGAGACAATATTTCTTGATTTGTGCCTCTTTTTGTCATGCTTTTAATGGATGCAATGTGTAGACTAGGTATCAAATATTCTAAAGGGAATATTGCTTCTTGTCCATACACCAATCTTAAATGTGCCTGCTCTGTGAGTTTCTTGCATGTGGTTCTATAAGCCCATAATATTGTTGGTATCTTCAAATCCCAATCATCCTTGTTTACATTGCAAATTTTAGTTAGGGCATTTTCCATTATTTTATTAAATGCTTCCACTATTCCATTATCCTGAGGATGGTATGGATTTCTCTTTTGATGGTGTATCTAAAATTATTCAATCACTTCCTAGATGGTGTTATTGATAAAGTGAGTTCCCTGATCACTCATCAAAATTCTAGGGCATTCAAATCTTGTAATTACTTGTTCAAACAGAAAGTGCATTGTATTTTATGTGCTACAATATTTTATTGATGTTGCTTCAGCCCATCTAGTTAAATATTTTGTCACCATAATGATGTACCTTTCTCCTGATCTTCTAGTTGGTAGATTTATTTGTCCTACAAATTCAATTTCCCATTTCTCAAACACTTTAAGGGTTACCTTAGGTTTTAGGGGCATCTCATCCCTCCTAGATGGATTTCCTACCCTCTAACAGACATCACAAGTCTGGAAATATTCCTTTTTCATATTTAGAAACTGTTTTCCACCATAATCATGCGCATAGTATCTTTTGTGCAATGGCTTTTCCTCCATAGTGTCCTCCAACTATTTTTTCATGTGCTTCTGCCAAAATGATGGGACGTTCATATTCCATGACACATTTCCTTAAAATATTATCTTCTCCTAGTTTATACAGGTGTCCTACAATAAGCTGGTAATCTACATGTCTAACCACCAAATTATTCTTGTGCATAGTGTTGTATTCCTTTGGGACAATTCATGTACTAAAAAATTCAATAATATCATAAAAGTATTCATCAAAAATCTACACTAAAAAGAGTTGTGCATCAGGAAAATTTTCCTCCAAGATTCTTGGTTCCTCTCCATTAGTTATCCTAGATAGATGATTTGGCCCTGCATTCAGTCTTCCAGGTTTCACAACTACTTCAAAATAAAAATCTTGGAATAAAAGTAACCATATACACATTCTCCCCCCCAACAATGGCTTGTTGAACAAGTATCTGAGAGCAGAGTGATCTGTGAAAATTTTAAATTGTTGGCCTAATAAATAATGTATGAACTTTTGTATGAATATACCATAAGAAAACCTTCTCTCTATGTTGTATTATAATTATGTTCTGACTCTGAGAGTTTCCTACTTGCAAATTATATTAGGTGATCTATGTCACCTTCTCTTGGTTGTGTTAGTACTACTCTAAGTGCTATTGAAGAGGAATCCACATGAACATGGAACTCTTTTGACCAATCTGGAAACACCAGAAATGATGTTGTCACCATTTTCTCTTTTAAGATGTCTAGACTTTGTTGGAACTCATCATTCCATTGAAACTCAATATCCTTCTTTAATCATTTCTCCATGGAAACAATAATATGTTTGTATCTCTTTATGAACTTCCTATAGTAGCTTATGTGACCTAGTGTAGATCTTAATTGGCGCACTAACTTAGGTGGTGGTAAATTAAAAATGATAGCAATATTTGCAGGGTCAATCAGCAAGCCCTATTTACAAACCACATGTCATAGCAGAACTCCAAATGGTGCATTGAATATGCATTTCTTATTGTTCAAGGAAATTTGGCATTGTCTACATCTATCTAACATTAATATTAAACTTCAACATGATCTTTCAATAGGATAAATATTGTCCAATCATCCATATTAACCTCCCAAAATTTATGTATAAAATATTTAAATGCAGCTACCAAAACTCTTGAAAAAATAGCAGGGGAATTCTTCAATTGAAAGGGCATTATTGTGTATTGATATGACCCCCATTCTGTAGAAAATGTAGTCTTATGAAGATCCTTTGGTGCTATTTTGATTTGGTGATACCCTAAAAATCCATCAGTAAATGAGTATGCTTCTTGTCCTCCTACATTTTCCAATACCTCATCTATAAATGGAGTAGGGAAGGGATCATGTAGACAAGCATCATTCAACTTCCTCAAGTATACACAGATATTTATTCCCCCTTTCTTCTTCTCCTGATCTACCATGGATCTAATCCACTCAGATTATTTAGTAGGTTCTATTATACCAGCCTCTTGGTGGACATACTGCCATTGATTTATTGTCATTGATGTCAATAGTCGATGATGCACATGAATCTCAGAAGGGAAAGCACATTGCAGAAACGTGATCAAGATTGAAATCCCCACAGGAAAAACCAGGACTGTTGGATATGCAAGCACCAGATCAAGGGAAAGGATTGATCGAGGAGAGTGAAGGGAGAATTAAACAAAGCATTGATTATAATCCCACAATTAGTCTAGACCATCATATTACAAAAGAATGACCATTAGAGGACTAGTCAACGATCAGATCAAGTCATGACCATTGGATATGAATGTGCCAAATCAAGGGAAGGAATTGATTGTAGAGCACGAAGGGAGAATTAAATAATGCGTTAATTCCATTCTTGCAATTAATCTAGACCGTCGATATTCACCCACCAATAGATATATGGTTGGCATCAGTTCCACTACCAAACGAGCAGTTTCCATTGCGAAACTCAATAATAGTTTTAAACGTCATGCTAGTGAGGACCATGCAATCATCCCTGATTGTTGATCTGCTGCGAGAAAATTCTCGATCATTGGATCAAGTTGAGTGGAAGGACAGAGTAATTCATGGACCATAAATCATGGAAGTTACATACGCATGGTCAACCCAACATTGACCACTTCGGGCAAAATCAATCAAAGGAATTTTAGCCGAAGCTGAAGTTCCGAAGTAAATGTGAGTCCTCTAATCGTAGGTAATGTTTTGGTAAAAAGAAGAGTCATTGGATTTAAACCAAGTCAAAGTAGCATCGCAGCTAGATCAAGTCATTGATCTAAAATCACGATCAATGAAAAACATTCATTTCAAGTTAAAAGTTGTGAGGAGGTTACACTTCGGGTAATCTCAGTTCGGGTCAAACGAGAAGTAAGAAAGATGAAGGTCGGAGCCCCGAAGTCTTGAAGTGAATGAGGACCATCGGATATAGACAATGCATGATGATTGTTGCATGAGAATAGTCGTAAAACTTTGGCACTGACCACTTCGATAGAAAAGGGTTCAGAACAAGTAAGATCACCCGAAGGCTGAAGTGTCAAAGTGGACATGAGTCCTCTGATCTGGAGAACAATTCAGGAAATATCTCGATTGTTGGCCCTCAACCAAGTTTTGAGGAAACCTTGGTCAGAGTTGGACCACTTTTTTCACTTTGACACATTTTTAGAAGAAGAAGTGCCTAGGCGGAGCTGAGATTGTGGATATCACCAATTTTGAGGGTTTTGTGGACCTAGTAAGGGGTCCTCTAGGGTTTTTGTAATGGGTTTATGGGATGTCATCCCATGGTTTCTCCCATGTTTAGGCCTTACTGTAAGGAATTGTAAAAGTATAAATAAGTAATAACGTATTGTAGAAGAGTAGTTGGAAGTGGCTAAGTGAAAGTGGTCCAAGTGGCTTTGTGCAAGGGAATGTGTGTGTCAAGGCTTGCACTTGATAGAGAGTTGGCTCTGTGCTTTGAACTAGTTTTGGAAGGAGGATATGGTTCTTAGTGCATAGATCTCCTATCTGGTGTGAATCTTGACTCTATGGCTTAGTGCACAGGAGTGAATGAATGTAAGATTCAGACGAGCAATAAAGAAGGCGAAGTGGTTTGTGGACATAGCCCTACACTGGGGTGAACCATGTATATCTTGTTTCTTTGGTTTGCTTTGTGTTGTGTTGTTTATGTTATGAATCTTCTCAATGGTTTGATTATTATGTATGATAGATAGATCTATTATTTCTTAAGTGATTTAATTGTGTTAAGGGTAAATGAATGTTAGATCTAGCTCAATGCTAAGTACTCAGGATATATAATCATTTATTATTACTGCGTCAATCTATATTTGGGTATGTTCTGTGATGTTAATAAGGATAATGAACTAATGAATGTTAATCCTAAGTGTTAATAGAATACCCTACAAAGTGTTATTATCATAGATATGTATCCCATCTTGGTTACAGACACCTGCATCCTGTAACCCCCCCTGCTTATACCTCAGGTGAGACTTCGCCTGCATCATAGGTGTTTCCAAAAGGGAGATTATTCGGGGTTTTGTTGGTGCATTGTTAAGCGTTGAACCCTGAGTCTTCCCCTATGCCAACAAATGGTTATGTTGCCAGGACCTCAAACTATTCTTGCTGGGAACTAAAGTAAAGAAAAGAGAATCTTTGTGCGTAGATCTGTTGTTGAAGTGTGGAGTACTCTACTAAACTTGTAAATCTTTGTGATAAGAAATAAATTTGATATGAAGAAAAGAAGTAAGATCCTAAAAGAGGTAAAGCTTTGTGCGTTGGCAAGAGAAAGATAAGTGATTTTTTTTTTTTAAATATGAACTTAAGTATGTTTAATAGATTTTGTCCTAGTCTGAAGGTTAGGGTGCAGTTGAAAGAAAGATTTGATTTGGGTAAATTTAATGGAAATGAAGAAATTTATGGTATTCCTATGCATAGAAAGAGTTTTGGACTAATAAATGGATGCAGGAACCTAGAATTTGTTTTGCATATTGCAGATCCAACATTATGATCCTAGTGCACAGTACAGAAGAGGTTGGGCAACATTTAAAATAAAAAGAGGATTAACTTTGTGTTATAACTGCATAAGGCCGAGACATCTTTCTAACGAATTCCCTGGCACTGGTCCTATTTGTCTTTTTTGTAAGGTTTTTAGTCATGAAGTTGAGGATTGTCCAAGGATGATTGCTAAAGTTGAAAGGATGAACATGAGACAAGAAAACTATGAAGGGAGTCAAGAGGCTAAGGACATGTTAGACAGTCATAAAGAGAAAGAATCAAAGGAAGCTTAGACTACATTATTACAGTTAAAAGAAATGATGGATGTTCACAAAGATGTCAGTTTACGAAAGATCCTGAAAGTAAAACAACGCATAAGTGTGAGAATAGAAGAATTCAACATAGAATGTGTCTTGGATGAAGAAACACAAGTGAATATTATGATAGAAAACACTTGGGAAATTTTGGGAAAGCCTATTGTGGTACCTTCATTGGGAAGGATAGGATTTTTTAAAGGAAATATGATAACCCTATGTGGAAGAGTTACTAATGTACCTATTATTGTCCATGGAACATCGATTGAAGATGAATTTGAAGTCATTAAGCTTGTTGGGGGCAACACCCCCTTCCCACTTCTATTAGGTGAGACTTGGATCGAGAAGGATCAGATCAGAAGGAAAGAAGAGGAAGAAGCTATAGAAAAGAAAAAGAAAGAACTAAGGGATTTCATAGCTAGAAAAATAGATCGACTAATAGAAGAACGAGAGGATAAGTCGAAGCAACATAACAAAGTAACAACATAGGAGGAACATAACGCAAGAGAATTAGTTGTCAATGTTGAAAGAATGCAAGAAGGCTACAAGAACCTATCTATGCAAGAAAGAAGTATGTCCACCCAAGAGTTATTAAGAAAAGGAATGTTAGCTCCAAACCCTTTGAGGGCACATCAACAGTGCGAAGCCACTATGCTATGAGAAGATAAGAATAAGAATGGAAAGAGGATTCCATAAACAGTTAGAGAGACTCAGATCACAGGGAAGAAGGCAAGGAAGCTCAATAAAAAGAAATCCAAGTTGGAAAAGAAACAAGAAGCTACAGATACCAGATCGAAGACTTCTAAGACTGAAACCTTGCAGGAGGCAGGTTCACAGGATTTGAACCTCGCTGCAACAGCAGGACTCTGTAGCATGGGACTTCACCCTAGTGAAGTTATATGACTATTGGAGGAACCCTGACCATTAGAACAACACTCTATAATGGTTAGAAAATGCATTTATGGGCTGATGGACCACTTTTGGACTTTGAGACCATGCCATAATGGATAGATTCACATTGATGGAAGCATTCCTGGGCATTGGAAGAATCTGTTATGGTACCCCACTTATTTAATCATTGATCACTACATCGGGACAACTTTTTTCTACCCATGATTGACTGAGATAAACAGATAATTGTCCAAGTGTCAAGATGTGTTATCTGAAACTTGACCTCACCGTCTATTTGTCTACCCCACCTGTCTGTTCATCTACCTCGACCTGTCTATGTAAAAGTTAGAATGTCGATAAAACCTAGTGAATTATAGAAGTCTATCGAGGAATTCCTCAAGAAGATAATGGTTGACAGACCATTATTTGAGGGTGTCCAAGCATCATCAACTAGAGGACTGCAGGCTTCCCCTTCGAATGGACATCGTTCTGGCTATGTTAACCCTGTGATTGAGCAATGAAGTAAGCATCATGGTGATCT
Source organism: Picea engelmannii (assembly GCA_009831015.1). Classification (NCBI taxonomy): domain Eukaryota; kingdom Viridiplantae; phylum Streptophyta; class Pinopsida; order Pinales; family Pinaceae; genus Picea; species Picea engelmannii. Next base: position 178,436 of record ML793764.1, read on the forward strand.
AGCTAATGCGAAGAAGATACCATTGATCCTACCAGAGTACATCCCACCTTTGGCTGGCACCGTTAACCATGACATCATTCCCCAATATTATGAGTACACCATGTTCACTGTGTACATTTTGAAGGGAATACGCGTAGTTGGGAGTCAGTTAGGACATATCTAGCTACTAAAGAACATCGACTTCAATTTAGGAGACATGAAGAACTATGTTATGCTAGCTCCCCACCGCTACTTAATGAAGTGAACTGGAAAGAAGCCTCGCCTTATCTCATAGCGACGGATTAATGGGTTGGCGCAGTCCATTGTGCTGAATGTGATGAAGATCCTGTATTTTGGCTGACACCAGGAGGTTAATTCTTGCGTTAAACTCCTCCTTTCATGCTATCATGGCAGATTCTTGTGGCTTGATTGAAGGATTATTGTGGATCCAGCATTGATCCACCATATTACAGACTTAAGCATGAAGGGACCTGACCCTGAGCAATTTTATCCAGGGAAGGCTTCAGACCGTTCCATAGCATATCGCATCAAGGAAGCTTACGAAAAAGTCAAAAAAGGAAAGTGAGGTTACAAGGTAGCCTCTATACAAAATGGTGTAGTGCACCTCTCTTAACAACTCCTAGCTGGTAAGCTCGTAAGGAAGAACTGCCCCACACAGGTCACTGAGTTCGAGGTGGACCTCACAGGAAAATGTGTGGAGGGAATGCAGATGAACTGAGTGAAATACCTTGTCAATGAGATGGAGAAAGATTATCGTGAATCCCGCGACTTGGGATATGAATTCCATTACAATTGGTTGATCATTTTGATCACATTTCTCACTTGGAAAATTCCTGAAGGATCCACCTTCCTAGAGATCAAACCCTTGGAGCCATTGGCTACTTGGTTTTCCACCTTGTGGTACACCAACGACATGACAAAGCAGTGGCAGTCCAATGCCATGTTTCATGCATACTGTCAACAATTGAAGGTTTCCATTGAATCCTTTCTGCGCATGACACCACACACCCTGCACCAGTCCCAACCAATAGCAAAGTTTCATGAAAATCCACATTTCATCTACATTAGTGTGCATCGAGATGAGAACCAGGAAGAGTTATAGTCGTACTACAAGTTAACATATGAAGAAATGGAGCAAATTACAAAGAAGGGGCCAGAGGAATTTCTTGTACCTATTGCTGATGCATAACTCTCCAACATTGGCACCATAGGAAGCCCCATAGTCACCCGAGTTGAGCATGTTGGACAGTCCAGTGGGATGAAGAAGAAGAAAAAGCAGGAGGAAGTCCAGGATATAGAGATTGATGAAGAGGACAATGCTTCTGAAGAGAATGGGTCTAGCTCACTCAGAGGAGGAGGAGAAGACAAAGCCGATAGACAAGGAGGAGGGGATGAGAAAGGAGGAGGAGAAGCGACATAGCCTAAAGACCCCCCTACTGGGAAAGAAACATCGCAGAAGAGGAAGGTTTATCCTAAGAAACCCTCAACAAGGAAGAATATGTGCACTAATAAGCCCTAGTTGGAGGCCACACTCACGGAGGACAATATCAGTCTGGTCCATGGAGCTATGGAGGATGCTTCTGAGGACATCTTACAGAGATATGGAGAGAAAGAGGAACAGATATATGGAATGGATGAAAAGGAATTGAAGGAAGTACAACAAGCTATTTCTTTGGTCCGTGCAGTACCTACTGCACCTTCCTCGTCACATATTACAGAATTGGGGGATGAACCAGCTCAATTAAGAAGACTTGTAGAGCGACAGAAGATTGAATTCAGAGAGTCCAAGAAGAGAAGGAGAAGGCTATAGAAGCCTTGAAATAAGATAACTATGAAGACTTAGAACAATTACGAGTAGGGCGGTATAGTCTAGCTGCTTAGGAAAGTGAGAGAGAAGAGTCTCAGGTGATTCTTCAGGAGGAAAAATACCAACTACAGAGAGAAACAAAGAAATTGCTCGCAGAGTAGGCCATGGTCAAAGAAGTAGTGAGTAAATCATGTCACTATGTACCAGGATTGGCACAAGAGGACTGGGAGTCAGTCAAAGCTCAAGTGGTGAAGCTCGCTAAGACCCTCCAGTAGCTTCAGGCTAGAATAATAGAATTGGAGGTCCAAGCAGTTATGAGCACCCCACAGGAGGTGCATGACTAGAGGGAGGAAACCACTAGGAACACATTAGTAAGGATAAGAGCCCTCGCCTCGGAGTGAAAACAACTGAGTGATAGAAGCACACAAACATATGAACACCTCACCGAGGATCCAAAGATAAGAAAGTTGGAAGCACAGTTACAAGAGGTGCAGTAGCAGGAATTTTTCATGCACGTGCAGATGAAGCTACTCACAACAGTAGAAAGAATGAAGATATCCCATGAGCAACGCATAGTACAATAGTAGATCACTTCCCTCTAGGGAAAGTTAATGGAAGTCAAGCATAAGCTACAACCTGTGTAGGATGAAGCCTGCAAGGTGTTAGAAGAGATTGATGGACAGGACTCGCAATTGGACCAGGTGGTTGCAACTATAGAACAGCTCCTGGAAGGGTTTGTTATAGAGAAGATGATCCAGAAACTCGCTAAGAAGGAGGCTCAGGAGAAGCAGCAAGTTGGGGCATCTCGAGTTAATCTCAAGGCCTTTGAAGTAGCACTGTCTGGACCAGAGGGACTCGGGATGATTCACAGGTGAGTGTTGGGGGCCTGTTGTCCCTTGACCAAGTTTTGAGGAAAACTTGGTCAGAGTTGGACCACTCTTTGCACTTCGACACATTGTTCTAAGAAGGAGCACCTAGGTATATTTGAGATCATATATCTCACCGATTTTGCAGGTTGTGTGGACCCAGTAAGGGGTCCTCTAGGGTTTTTGTAATGGGTTTATGGGATGTCGGCCCATGGGTTCTTCCATGTTTAGGCCTTATTGTAAGGGATTGTAAATTTATAAATAAGTAAGAATGTATTGTAGAAGAGTAGTTGGAAGTGGCTAAGTGCAAGTGGTCCAAGTGGCTTTGTGCAAGGGAATGTCTTTGTTAAGGCTTGTGCTTGATAGAGAGTTGGCTCTATGCTTTGACCTAGTTTTGGAAGGAGGATCTGGTGCGAAGTGCGCATATATCCTATCTGGTACTAAGTTTGACTCTGTAGTTTAGTGTAGAAGAGTGAATGAATGTAAGATTCAGATGAATAATAAAGAAGGCGAAGCGGTTGGTGGACATAGCCCTACACTGGGGTGAACCATGTATATATTGTGTCTTTGGTTTGCTTTGTGTTTTTTTTTTTATGTTATGAATCTTCTCATAGCTTTGATTATTACGTATGATAGATAGATATGTTATTGCTTAAGTTATTTACTTGTGTTAAGGGTAAATGAATGTTAGATCTAACTTAGTGCTAAGTGCTTAGGATATATAATCATTTATTGTTACTATGACAATCTATATTTGGGTATGTTATGCAATGTTAATAAGGATAATGAACTAATTCATGTTAATTCTAAGTGTTAATAGAATTCCTTGTGAAGTATTATTATCATAGATCTATGTCCCGTCTTGGTTACAGACACCTGCATCCTGTAACCCCCCCTGCTTCTACCTCAGGTGAGACTTCACCTTCTTCGCAGGTGTTGCCGAAAGGGCCAGTAGTCGGGGTTTTTTTGGTGTGTTGTTAAGCATTGAATCTTGGTTCTGCCCCTATGCCAACACTGACCGTTGGATCAAGGAAAGTAGAAGGGTAGGATAAGCAAGGCTAAGGCCTTAGATCCCAAATACCCAAATTCCCAATAGTCGTTGGATTGAGTTAATCCTTTTTGGTTTAAAGAAGGACCATTAGATCCAAGAGAAGAACATGTGCCAAATGAGGAGATCCATGTCAACAGTTGATTCCAACAAGTTACGTCACTCTGAGAGTTTTTACCTTGGTAGTTTCACTAACAAAAAATACCCAAAGTCTCGAAGTTCCGAAGTAAATGAGAACCGTCCATCTCATCGTAAATGTGATCGTTGATTTTGGTAAGTGATAAAGAACTCAATTGTATTAGCACATGGTCACCACCTAAGGTCATATGGAATAAAGAAAAAAAGGGTGAAAGAAGAGACAACACTTAAATTAATAATCATGTGGTCCTGCACCTATGGTCATATGTAAATGGTTTGAAGGAATCACCTCTACAGAATTTTATTTCTGCAATACCCGTGACCTATTAAATGAAATCGATCCATACCTATGATCGATCAATGAAAAATAGTTTCATTAAATTGAAAAGGATTCTCGATAATATTTGAAAAAATCCAAACAAATGAGATTATTCTTAATGAAGATGTGTGATGGTCCAAAACAAAGGGACACAATGTTTCATAGCTCACACCCATTGGAATAGTATATAATCGAGAAAGCGTGGTGAGAATAAAGTGTCTCTGTAGTCCAGATCAAAAGATCAAAAGTAGAAGAAGATTCCAAGAAGGAAAGTTGAAGATACTTATGCAATGAGGGTGGAAGGGAGGAGCATGGAAGGATTCATATCCTTACTAAGCTAATTGTAAAAGTTAAGGGAGTTGGTTCTTCCTAGGGTTCCTTCCCCAAATACAAGGGAGTTGGTGCTTCCTAGGGTTGGTGGCCTAAAGACAAGGGAGTTGGTGCTTCCTAGGGTTGGTGCCCTGAAGAAGGGGATATGTGTCTCCTAGAGTTGTTTCTCTAAAGAGGATTGGTGTCCTTAACTATCTTTATAAACCTTGTAATTGATGTTAAATATATTTATATAATTGATTTTGCAT
>ML793764.1:204580-229327 GCA_009831015.1 Picea engelmannii
TGTCTTGGTCTTAGGGGTCTAGTGACCAAGAGGGAATCCACTTGTCCACAGGGGGATTCACCTGTAATAATCCTCGATATAGAAGAAGAAGAAAAATGTTTCTTAAGCCAAGTGTATGAAAGTTGGCTATGGAATAGAATGTTGGAACATTTAATATTTGACAACTTGATCAAAGCCAACGAAAAAGAAGAAGGTAGGGACTTTCCAAAAGTGATTAAACTTTCAGAACCTATTTGTAAACATTTTCAGATAGGAAAGAAAACAAGAGTTAGGTTAAAAAAAAAAGAGCATTCCACAACTAAACCATTAGAGCTTATTCAAACAGATCTATGTGGACCTACCAGGACCAAAATCACTTATGGTGAACATTATTTTATGTTGATTGTCAATGATTACACAAAACTAACCCGGGTTTTCTTTTTAAAAAAAAATCATAAGCCTTTGAGAAATTTAAAATATATAAAGCTCTTGTAGAAAATGAAATAGATCTAAAAATTAAGTGTCTAAGATCAGAAAATGGAGGAGAGTTCACCTATAAAGACTTTACTCAATTCTGTGAAAACCATGGTATCAAAAGACAACTTTCAACTCCCAGGACTCCTCAACAGAATCGAGTAGTAGAAAGTAAAAACATAACAGTTCAAGAAGATGCAAGAACTATGCTAAATGAAGCCAAACTTCCTGACAAATTTTGGAGAGATGCAATCCACACAAAAGTTCACATACTTAATAGAGCTTAGTTGAGACCCAATCATGAAAAAACCCCTTATGAACTATGGTTTGGGAGGCCAGCCTCTATAAAATACTTTAGAATTTTTGGAAGTAAATGTTACATAAAGAATGATGAAGATAACCTAGGAAAGTTTCATCCAATATCTGATGAAGGAATATTCTTAGGATACTCATCAAATAAAAAGTCATACAAATGTTATAATCTCATACTACTAAAAATAGTGGAAAGTGCAAATGTAAAAATAGATGATCTAATAAAGGGCATATCCCAAGGCTTTGATAAAAAATCTCAACAAAAAGATGATGATATAAAATATCAACAGGAAGATGATGATGTAGAACCTAAGAAAGAATATGATGATGAAACAAGAGAAAATGAACCTCACACTGATGAAGAAGACAATGAATAAATGCCCTTGCCAAGAAATCCATCAAAGAAAGTTGAGAAGAATCATCCTGAAAGCCAGATAATTGGAGATAAAAGTACATGAGTGGAAACAAGAAGGAAACTAGCCTTTGACACAGAACAAGCAATGTTATCCCTAATTGAACCTAAATCAGTTAAAGAAGTTTTCAAAATAAAAGATTGGATAAAATCAATGAATGAAGAACTAGATCAAATAGAAAAGAATCGGAGAATCAGACTTGCGAACTAGTTACAAGACCCAAGAACCAAAATGTGATAGGAACTAAGTAGATCTTCAAGAACAAATTAAATGAAAATGGGGAAATTATGAAGAACAAAGCCAGATTAGTTTGCAAAGGATATTCCCAAGTAGAAGGTATTGATTTTGAAGAAAATTTCACTCCAGTATCAAGACTTGAGGCAATCAGAATGTTCCTAACATTTGCATGTTTTAGAAATTTCAAAATTTATCAAGGATGTCAAATCAACCTTCCTTAATGGAACACTAGAAGAATAAATCTACATTGAGAAACCAGAAGGTTTCATGTTATCAGAAAACTAGGACTATCTGTGTAAACTGAAAAAGGATCTATATGGTCTTAAACAAGCCCCCGGAGCATGGTTCTCTAGGCTTGATCATTATCTACAAAAACATGGATACAAGAGAGGGACTACTGACAACAACTTATATATCAAAATTGAGAATCAAAACATGATTGTTGTGGTAGTATATGTAGATGACATCATATTTGGGAGTAATCTCACTACACTAAGAAGAAAATTTGCAACCAAAATGAAAGAAGAGTTTGAAATGTCTATGATGGGAGAAATATCATTCTTCTTAGGTTTACAATTAAATCAAACAAAAAATGTAATATTTGTTTCTCAAACCAAATATATCAAGAAAATTATGAAGAAATTACAAATGGAAGACAATAAACCTATGGGTACTCCAATGGCCACTGAATGTAAGCTAAGTATAGAAGATGACTCACCAAAATTAGAACAAACAATGTATAAATCTATGGTTGGAAGTTTTCTCTATTCAACAAAAACAAGACCTGACATCATGAAGGTTGTAGGACTCGTGGGGAGATTTCAATCTGCACCTAAAGAAACTCACTTAAAAGCAGTAAAAATAATATTCAAATACCTTCAAGGCACCTTAGAACTAGGATTATGGTATCTAAAAGATAAAGACTTCAATCTAACTACATATACTGATGCAGATTGGGTAGGTAGCATAGATGATAGGAAAATCACCAGTGGAGGATCATTTTTCTTAGGAAAAATTCTAGTAGCATGGTCAAGAAAGGAACAAACATCCACATCACTCTCTACAAAAGAGGCAAAATATAGTGTTGTTGCATCCTGTTTCACACAAGTTCTTTGGATAGAGCAAACTCTAGAAGACCTACAAATAAAATATAATGATCCTATTACTATTAACTGTGACAACACTAGTGCCATAAGTATCTCTAAAAATTCAATCATGCAGTCGAAAAAAAAACATATCCCAATTAAATACCATTTCCTAAGAGATCAGGTCACCCAAAAAATAGTTAAAATAGCATATCTAGACACCAAAGAACAGATTGCAGACATTTTCACAAAACCTTTGCCCATGAGTACTTTTGAAAATCTTTGACAGAAATTAGGAGTAATTCAAAAACCTCATTAAAAATCGATTGGTTAGGGGGATAATTACCATAGGGGGAGGAACCATTTTCCATTGATGTCAAAGGGGGAGAGTAACTTCATAGATAAAAGCATCATCACAGGGGAAGTTTGTATGAAGTTAGAGTGTTTCCCTCAATAACAAATGGGGAAATTGTTGGACATATTTTCATTGATGTATTGTTATTGATGTCAATAGTCGATGACGTACATGAAGGTCAAAAGGGAAATCACATTCTATAAACTTGATCAGGATCAAAATCCCCACAGGACAAACTAGGACTGTTGGATGCGCAAGTGCCAGATCAAGAGCATGGATTGATTGTGGAGCGCGAAGGGAGAATTAAAAAATGTGTTAATTCCAATCACATAATTATTCTAGACCATTAGATTACAAAAGAAGGACCATTGGAGGACTGGTCAATGATCAAATCAAGTCATGAACGTTGGATATGCAAGTGCTAGATCAAGGGCAGGGATTGATTGTGGTGTGTGAAGGGAGGATTAAACAACGTGTTAATTTCAATCCCGCAATTAGTCTAGATTGTCGATTGTCACCCACCAATAGATCTACGGTTGACATCAGTTCCACTACCAAGCAGTTTCCATTGTGGAACTCAATAATAGTTTTAAACATCATGCTAGTGAGGACTCTGTAATCATCCTTGATCATTGATCTGCTCTGAGAGAATTCTCGATCGTTGGATCAAGCTGAGTGGAAGGACAGAGTAAGTCATGGACAATAAATCATGGAAGTGACATATGCATGGTCAGCTCAACATTGACAACTTTGGGTAAAATCAACCAAAGGAATTTTAGTTGAAGCCAAAGTTCTGAAGTAAACATGATTCGTCTGATTGTAGGTAACTTTTTGGGAAAAATAAGAGTTGTTGGATTTAAACAAAGGAAAATAATAATTACAGACAGATCAAGTCATCGATCTAAATCATGATCAATGAACAACATTCATTTCGGGTTAAAAGTTGTGAGGAGGTTACACTTTGGGTAATCTCACTTCGGGTAAAACGAGAAGTAAGAAATATGAAGGCTAGAGTCCTGAAGTCTTGAAGTAAATGAGGACCATCAGTGTTAAGGTCCTAACCTGCACATAGGTAGATCAATGTATTTGGATGTAATAAAGGTCAATATTAATAAGGCCTTTCAATAAAATAGAATAAGGCAGATGTAAGAACAGCTAATAGAAGCTTCCGCTTCTAGAAGGATCTTCCTCTATATGTTTCTCTTAATAGACATATTTAGTATAAATAAGGGTCGAGGGTATGAAAACCCTATCTTGGAGATTATTGTAATAGAGTGTTGCTCGAATGGAGGTTGCTCCCTTGAAGAGGCCTATGAACAATGCTTTCTGAATCAAAGTGCTATTTCAGTTGTTGTTCTCATATTATTTTTGTGTTATTGTGGAGATTATGCTGGTTATATTACTGTTATTCTGTCATTTCTAGCATTTTATTTTTGTTCTTCTTATTTATTATATCTGGTATCTTGCAAGTGGGATCAGAGCACTTTCCTTGGCAGAAATTGTGGGTTTTTTTTCCAGGGTAGAGATGTATTCCAGCGTCTTTAAGCGACAGAGATCTATTGCTATGCGCATAAACCCACGGTTGAGGAATTCATACACACAGGAAATACAAGTGGTTCTTAAGAGCACATCTGTTGGCCACCCTTGTAACCCCTGTTGGTACCATAGATGATTTTAAGGATGGAAATTTATTTTAAAATGTATAAACCTTGGCGAATCTTACTAATCCTCCATATGTCAAGTATAAATGTTTGGCGATATTTTAGTAAAAATATTCAAATTTCTAAGGATTTTATATAGATTTTATAAACGTTTGGTGATTTCTAACATAAAATAATTTTATCCTATAAAATTTGGGCGAATCATTTTTAAAATAACGAATCACATTTTTGGAAAAATCATGGAAAATTAGCCCATGAGCGAAATTTAGCCCCTAAAATCATCCCTAGTTGGTACCCCTTCAAGTGGTAGCGCATCAGACAACACCTGTGTATGGATCGGCCTAGATTTTCTGATGCCCTCTTTACATAAACCTATCGGCTGCCAGACTGCTATAGTGTCACTGAGAACAACACTCAGGAATATACTCTCTAGTACTTGGGTAGTCAGGTAGTATGGCTAAGGGTACAGTCTATCCTCCTTAGTTAGTGCCCTAAGATATTGGGCAGAGTACTACTGTTGGACCCTGCATGTATATCAGAGAGCTATAGCATAGGGAAAACCCTTGTCTATAGAACCCTTGAATACCTAACCCTTGGGGAACATAAACATAAACAAATTAAACTGGCTAGATCTATTGCAGTGCAACTGTGTTCAAGTTTCCAAGTAAATACACATTTCTTTCTGGTTCAAAATTTGGGGATTTTAGTACTGCAACATTCCTCAGAGCGAAGTATAACCCCTCAACTGTAAAAAAAATAAAAAATAAAAATAAAAATAAATCTGGCAATTGTTTCACCATTATTTGAGACCTATTCCATTAGATTCATCTCTTCTCCCTTATCACATTCATCCATATCATTTTTCTGCAAAATTTTCTGACCCTACCCACCCCCTTTTCATTTCACCCATCCTCATGGCCCATACCCATAGCCAAGAACTGGAGTCTCTCTTCAACACCTTGCAATCTAGTTTCCTCGAGACCCAAAAAGCAGTGCAACAACTTAGTGCTACTATTGCCTCCCGTGATACATCCATCAATACCACCATAAATGCATCTGTGCAGTCCACAATGGAGGAAGTCAGACAAGAACTGACCACCCAACTTGAATTTGTCTTTGCATCACTCTACACCAAACTAAAGATCCCTACCGATGACCCTTTTCCTGACGCATATACAAAGACTGAAGGTGAAACTTCTTCCCATTCCCATACCTTTCAGCCCCATCACTTTCAACGGGACATACGCCTTCTGCGGGTGGATGTAACCAAATTTGATGGCTCGGACCCCACTGTTTGGGTCACCCAAATGAACATTATTTCTCTCTCTACAACATTACAGATGACTTGGCCAAACTCTAGTATGGTTTTCTCCATCTAGATCAACAACTCTGGAAATGGTGGCAATGGAGAAAAACTTCCCATCAAGGGTATATTACTTGGACCCAATTTGTGACTGAGATTTATGAATTCTTTGACACTAACACCAACCATTTGGGCTATTTGAAAAAATTAAAACAATCAGGAACAATAGAATACTTCATAGCTGCATTTGAGTGCCTGGATTTTCACACAGAGGGCATGACTGATGCTTTCTTTCGAGAGTGTTTTATCAGTGGCCTCAAGGAGGAGATTCAGGCCCATGTCCTCATGGCTCGACCTGGGAGTTGGGTGGAGGCTACTAAAAAAGATAAAGAAGAACAACAAATTGTTTCCTCTAAAAACCATAAGCCTTCCTTTATCCCTTGCCCTAAACCAGTAAACCCCACTACTCCCTCCATCCCATTAAAGATCCAAAAATTGACCAAGGCTGAGATGGTTGAACACCAACTCAAAGGCCTCTGTTATAATTAGGATGACAAATATTTCCTAGGCCACAAATGTAAGGAACAAAATATTTTTATGGCCATCCCTGAGGATATTCCGGAAGAGGATGTTGAAAATCCCCTTGTGCCCAAGTCACTAGAAATCACTAACATAAACCCTCCCTCCAACCCTCTTGAAGTGGAACCGATCATTTCCCTCAATTCTCTCACCGRCTTCTCTACCCCCCAAACCCTCAAGTTAATCGTTTACATCAAACACCGAAAGGTCATCATTTTGGTTGATAGTGGCAGCACACACAATTTTATTCATCATTGCATTGCCCAAGAAACCCATTGCTACATCCATTTTGTCAACAATTTCCAAATCATGATTGCCAATGGTGGTTCTATGAAATGTGGCAGGCGCTATGAAAATGTGTGTCTCCAAATCGGTGACTACCACCTAAAATCCCATATGTTTTCTATTGACATGGGCGGTTGCGACATTATGTTGGGTGCATACTGGCTAAGGACTTTGGGTCCCATTCTCATGGATTTTAAGAACTTAACCATGCAATTTGACCAAGAAGGCCACCAATATAAATTCCAAGGCATCACTGCTGGTTCACCTGAGGTCATCAGTTCCCATTGCATGGAAAAGCTACTCAAAAAAGGTCATTCTGGTGTCATTTCCCAGCTCCATGCCATACAAGCCACAGAGACACCTCCAATGCCCCAAGACCTCCAAGCCCTCCTTTCTAAACATCAAATGGTATTTTCCACTCCCCAAGGACTCCCTCCTTCCCACAGTGTTCATGATCATTCCATTCCCTTTGTCCCAGGAAGCCTTCCCCTCAATATTCGTCCATATCACCACCCCTTTTCACGAAAAAATGAAATTGAGAAAATGGTCAAAGAACTCACTGTAGGCGTCATCCATCCTAGTACGAGACCTTACTTGTCTCTGATCATCATTGTACTGAAGAAAGAAGGTTCTTGGAGAATGTGTCCTGACTTTCGTGCTCTCAACAAACTGACAATCAAAGACAAATTTCCCATTCCTGTCATTGATGACCTCCTGAATGAATTGAGTGGTGCCCAATTATTTACTAAACTTGATCTTCACTCGGGCTATCACCAGATACATATGAAAGAGGGAGACATTCCCAAGACAACCTTTCACACTCATGAGGGCCACTATGAGTTTTTGTTCATGCCCTTTGGGTTGTGTAATGCCCCTTCCACCTTCTAGAGCCTCATGAACCATGTCTTCCACCCTTTTCTCCATCATTTTTGTCTTAGTTTTATTTGATGATATCCTCATCTATAGAAAAACCTGGACATACTATCTTACTCATGTGGATCAAGTTCTCTGCCTACTCTCTCAGCACCAACTTTTTCTAAAACAGTCTAAACGTGATTTTGATGCCTCATAAGTAGAATACTTGGGTCATCTGGTGGGAAAGGATGGCATTAGGGTGGACCTAAAAATGATTGAAGCTATGCAAGACTTGCCGCACCCAAAGACTCTCAGAATCTTGCATGGATTTTTGGGTCTAACAGGGTATTATTGCAAGTTTGTTAAGAACTATGGAAAGATTGCAACACCTCTCATGGCTCTCCTCAAAAACAACTCTTTCACTTGGACTCCAACAGCTGCTCAAGCTTTTCAAACCTTGAAGACGACCATGTGCACCACTCCGGTTCTGGCCCTTCCCAATTTCACAAAGACCTTTGTGTTGGAATGTGATGCCTCAGGGAAAGGAATCAACATTGTCCTTATGAAAGAGGGTTGACCTTTGGCCTTCACCAGCAAGCAACTATTTGAAAGGAATTTGGGCAAGCCCATTTATGAAAAGGAAATTTTGGTGATTCTGCATGTCACTGAGTTGTGGCGTCCTTATATCTTGGGAAAACACTTCCAAATTAAGACCGACCATCAAAGCCTCAAGTACTTTTTGGAACAACGCATTTCCTCCCAGGAGAAAAAAAAATGGGTGACTAAGCTCTTTGGATATGATTGTGAGATCATTTACAAGAAGGGAAAATACAATTTTTTGGTGGATGAACTGTCCTAGAAATATGAAGACGAAGGATCCCTTTTTTCTCTTTCCTTCATTGTACCCAATTGGCTCCAAGATGTGCGCTAGGAATGGCTTCAAGATCCCAAAAGTTCGCATCTAATCCAACAATTGCAGACCAATGGTCCGTCTCCCCCAGGGTACTCCTAGCTCTAGGATGAGCTTTGATACAAAGGCCACTTGTATTTAAGTAAACAATCCAAGCTCAAATCCATGGTACCTTCTAAGCTTCATGCTAAACCCATAGCGGGACACTCAGGGTTCACCAAAACATATGACAGGGTCAAACGTTCTTTTTTCTGGGATGGTATGAAAAAAGACATTCATAAGTTTGTCTTTGAATGTGAGGTGTGTCAACGGAACAAGGGAAAAACAGTCAAATCTCCAGGCACCCTCCAACTGCTTCTGATTCCCCCTACTATTTGGAAGGACATCTCTATGGACTTTATTATAAGCTTACCCAAATCAGGAATAAATCAGTCATAATGGTGGTGGTGGATCACCTTTCCAAGTATGCTCATTTTTGCACTCTTCACCACCCATTTACTGCATCCACAGTGGCTCAAATTTTCATGGACCAGGTCTTCAAGCTTCATGGCATGCCACACTCTATTGTTTCTGATATTGACCCAACTTTCACAAGAAATTTTTGGCAAGAAATGTTTAAGCTACAAGGCACACAATTGCATCTCAACTCAACTTATCATCCCTAGATGGATGGTCAAACGAAAGTTGTCAACAAGTGTCAGGAAACATATCCGAGGTGCTTTGCCTCTGAAAAACAACACCAGTGGGCTCAATGGTTACCCCTAGATGAATGGTGGTACAACACTACATACCATACAACCATTCACATGACTCCTTTTCAAGCGGTATATGGATAGAAGTCACCTTCAGTTCTCTCATACTTACCGGGTACCTCGAAGGTCCAGGCGATTGACCAAACATTTATAGTCCGAGAGGATATTCTTCGTACCCTTAAAGAGAACTTGGTCATGGCACAAAATTGCATGAAGCAGCAAGCAGATCAAGGTCGCTCTGAACGTCAATTTGCAGAAGGGGATTAGTTGTTTCTATGAATGCAACCATATAAGCAAACTTCCCTCAAGGCCGAGCATTGTCAGAAGCTAGTGCCCAAATTTTATAGTCCTTACACAGTTCTCAAGTGTGTGGGACAAGTTGCATATTAGTTAGCTCTGCCGAGTCAGTCGAAGCTACATCCTGTTTTTCATGTTTCATGCTTGAAGAAGGTGATTGGAACTAGGTGCCAAATTCAAACCAACCTTCTAGAGTTAGCTGAAGAAGGATCCATTTGGCTACAACCAGAAGCAGTTTTGGACCAACATGAGCATCGCCTGCATCAGAGAACCATAAAGGAAGTGCTAGTATAGTGGAAAGATATGACTCCAGTAGATGCCCCTTGGGAACCAACTACCATTCTGCAACAGTTTCCACCTCTCAAGCCTTGAGAACAAGGTTGTTTTTTAGGGGGTGGACATGTTAAGGTCCTAACCTACACATAGGTAGATCAATGTATTTAGATGTAATAAAGGTCAATATTAATAAGGCCTTTCAATAAAATAGAATAAGGTGGATGTAAGAAGACCTAATAGAAGCTTCTGCTTCTAGAAGGATCTTCCTCTAGATGATTCTCTTAATAGACATATTTAGTATAAATAAGGGTCAAGGGTATGAAAACCCTATCTTGGAGATTATTGTAATAGAGTGATGTTCGACTAGAGGTTGCCCCCTCAAAGAGGCCTGTGAACATTGCTTTTTGAATCAATGTGTTATTTCAGTTGTTGTTCTCATATTATTTCTATGTTATTGTGGAGATTATACTGGTTATATTATTGTTATTCTACCATTTCTAGCATTTTATTTATATTTTGTGTATTTATTATATCTGGTATCTTGCAATCAGATCTGGAAAATACATGATGATCGTTGGATCAGAATAGTGGTCAAACTTCGGTGCTGACCACTTTAGGAGAAAAGGGTTGAGAAAAAGTAAGATCACCCGAAGGTCGAAGTCCTGAAGTGGACATGAGTCATTCGATCTGAAGAACACTTAAGGAAATATCTTGACCATTGGATCAAGGAAAGTAGTAGGATAGGATAAGCAAGGCTAAGGCCTCAAATCCTGAATAATCAAATTCTCGATAGTTGTTGGATTGAGTTAATCCTTTTCGGGTTAAAGAAGGATCGTTAGATCCAAGAAAATAGCATGTGCCACATGAGGAGATCCATGTCAACAAGTGATGTCACTCTGGGAGTTTTTACTTTGGGAGTTTCACCACCAAAAAATACCTGAAGTCTCGAAGTTTCATTGAAGTAAATGAGAACTGTCYATCTCATYGTAAATGTGATTGTTGATTTTGATAAGTGATCAAGCACTCGCTTGGCTTAGAACCTGGTCACCACCTGAGGTCGTATGGAATAAAGAAACAAAGGGCGAAAGAAGACACAAAACTTAAGTAAATAAGCTCGTGGTCCTGCGCCTCTGGTCATTTGTAAATGGTTTGAAGGAATCACCTCTACATAATTTGATTTATGCAATACCTGTGATCGATTAAATGAAATTGATCCATACATGTGATCGATTAATGAAAATCATTTTCATTAAATTGAAAAGGCTTCTCGATAATATTTGAATAAATCAAAACAAAGGAGATTATTGTTAATGAAGAGGTGTGACGGTCCAAAACAAAGGGACACAATGTTTCATAGCTCACACTAGTTGGAAGAGTATATAATCAAGAAAGAGTGGTGAGAAGAAAGTGTCTCTACAGTCCAAATCAAAAGATCAAAAGTAGAAGCATATTCCAAGAAGTAAAGCTGAATATACTTATGCAGTGACAGTGGAAGGGAGGAGCATGGAAGGATTCATATCCTTACTAAGATAATTGTAAGATTTAATGGATTTGGTGCTTCCTAGGGTTAGTTCCCTAAATACTGGGGAGTTGGTTCTTCCTAGGTTTGCTGCCCTAAATACAAGGGAGTTGGTGCTTCCTAGGTTTGGTTCCCTCAAGAAGGGGATCTGTGTCTCCTATAGTTGGTGCTCTAAAGAGGATTGGTTTCCTTCACTATCTTTATAAGCCTTGTAATTGCTGTTAAATATATTTATATAATTGATTTTTCATAAAATTCATTGTTGATTCATTGTGGTAATCAATAAAATATAAAAAGTAACTGCTAATTGTTAAAAAGGGTAATACAGATTCACCCCCCCCCCTTCTCAAAATTCCAACACCTATAACATTTTACCAATCTCTGTCTTAAATTTATGTTTATATACTGGATTCATCCTATAGGGTCTATGTCATATTGGTCCACCATTTGGTCGTAGAGGAATTTTCATTTCTCCAAGTTCTCCTACTACCCATTTCATCTCTGAAAACATTGCTGGAAATAGATCACTATATTCGCACAATAGTTATGTTATTCTTTCCATTGTCTGGTTATCCCAATAGTCACCAATACTTGCAATTTTTTGATGCTCTTCTATTCCAATATTGACTTTCTTTATCTGCAGTGGTGCCTAAAATTATTCTGATAGTAGTTGTTGGAGCCGCCTTTCTCAACTGGTTTAAACATAATTCTTAAAATCAAAGGTTGGCCTTTAAGTTGTCTTTTACTTTGAGACCTTTACCAACTGAAAATCTTAGTAATCCTAATATGCGAAGCGGTGATGGTCGTTGTACTCCTAAGTCATTTCCTTTTAACTATTAAACGATATTTTTCACTTTTATTTACCTCGGGATATCGTGCTTCGGGAGTTACAAGTCACACGGTTTCCAAGCCCTGATGTGCAAAGTCATGAAACAGCCTTGAAAGATTACCCAAGTTAACGCCAAGAGTAAAGCACCTTAAACCTTAGTTAAGTGTTGTCAGGATTTCGCATCTCAGTGATCACTCTCCCCAAAAATCTTACCGTCATAACTTCGATAGGCGAAGTTGCAAGATAGTTTTACAAGTCACCCGGGTTAGTGTCAGGGGTAAGTCATTTTAAACCATTGTTAAACAATGTCTGGGTTTCGTGACTCGGCATTCGCTCTTCCAAAAAACTATACCTTCATAGCCCCCAGTCCTGAAATCATGATATTAATTAAACACTGATTAATTAAACACTTAATCCGGATCACATTTTTTCTTAACTAAATCACGTCATTGTGATCTTGGGTTTTAGGGGCTCGAAGGATAGGAGTGAAATCTCCTGATACAACAAACACCGAAAAGGGTGATTAAAGTTTAAATAAAACCTAATTAAGGAAGCTAAGCCAAATTAATCAGTGCATTAATACAAATATCAACATGCACCGTCTACGGGTTATATTTAAATGTTTTTTGCGCTAACTTGTGTCATGACCCATCAAAATTTATGGCCTTTAATTGAAATGAAGTGAAGTGATAGGTAAATATATTGTTTTTATTCCTAAATATTTCTCTAAAAATGATTTGACCATTCTATTCATAAGGACTTCAGGGTTTTAAATGGTCGAGATATAGAGTTCTTTCTCTCATTGTTTCAAGTTTCATTTCTATCTTGCGCAAAGAAGCTTTTCTCATCATGCTAATTTCTGTATGTATCCACATTTTTACTATAGGAGAGCTAAGTTAGAGTCCTCTATCATGGCCCCACGAAAAGAGTCCAAGGCGATTGTTGAGATTTCAGGGAAAAGCTCAGATACTGTTTCTGATACTTCACCTCGAAGTATTGATTCTGTCAGAACCTCATCATACATCTTCAAGGTTCTTCAGTGCGAATTGGTGAACTATTCAGATGATTCTAGTGATAATGATAAGGATGATTTGGCCACGAAACACAAAATCGTCATTCAAGCAGAGATTCATAAGATAGCGGCTAGGCCATGACTCCTTCCTTATTATGATGTGATCCGATGGGTAGTAGATCGTGTCGATATCCTGACCAGAACTATTATCGATGAGCAGAAAGTGACCATTGGGGCCTTCAAACCATAACATTTGCAGGTGATGTACCAATTTTCACCCACGCCAAACTTCTCACACAATGTCGAGTTTCTGGAAGGTTTTAAATGGAAAGAATATGAGCAATACGGTAGAAACTTGTCTGATCTGATCAAGGATTGGGTCTCACACCCCACAAAGTTCAGGGAAGATGGTAACAAAGTTTATTCAATCTCTTCCTTGGAACAACAATTCAAATATATAGCAATGATGACTTGTAGGTTGTATGGGAAAGAGGACACCACACATTTGTTTCTCCCATGGGTGCCTCTGATTCATACAATCACTGAAGGTTGTTCCTTCAACTGGGCCAAATTGTTGTCAGACACTTTAACTAGTCGGATTACCGAATATTGAATGCAGAGGGCGAGTGGGAAGGCCGCTTCATTTTTTATGTCCACCTACATCATGGATGTTGTTTGTTTCATGATGCCTTTCCCTCTAATGAGCTGGAGCTCAACTTCATCTGAGGCTGAGCCTATCCATGTCTACCACTCAAAACTTTTGGGAAGATAAGGCCACAAAATTCATATACAAAATTTTCAATTGGGTAATGGTACCAATGCATGTCTCCATCTTCGGCAACCCACTGCCCAGGATTTCAGATAACATCACCACCAACATGAGAAATGTGGTCAACTGGTACATAGAGGTGGGATTTTCATACATTAGGGTTTTTGACACCTCTGTTCCCCCCTATGCTCTACCATTATTCATACCAGATAGGCTGATTTGTCGCAAAATGGATAGGCAAACTGTGATTGGTGGCATAAGCAAAGAACTTAAAGGATTTTCGAAGAAGGTATGGCTGCCCTTCCCCATTCATTTGAATACATATTCTTTATCAGATTTCAGACACACAAAAGTCGAGGCAACGACTTTGGAGGATATTATATTGGTCCACATTGAGTTCAACAAGCACGACCCACATAGGATCATGGGTAATGACATGGCAAGTTGCAGCCTTAAAAGGTATGAACATGAGCATTTTCCTCATGATGACATCTTTCAAGGGGCAAGATCCTATGCTGAGGTCCTAAGTCAGATTCAAACCCTGTTGCCTGAGGAGATGGTTGATTTCTTCAAATTTCAGGAACACCAGTAGAGCTGCCTTCCCCCAGTCTTACAGGGTAAGAACCCACTGACTGCAGATGTACAACAAATGAAATCCAAGGGCTCCAAAGATTCAAGACCTGACCAAGAGGAACACTAGGAAAAGAAGAAGCAAATCGGGGGCTCGAAACAGGAAGCCGACATCCCCAACCCTCCAAGCAAGCCAACCTTAGTTGTTACCCTGGGGAAACCATCCAAGCAAATCGATAGCCCCATCATTTATGTTACTCCCCTACAATCCACAAAGGGGATTCCAGACATAGGATGGATTTTTGGTGAAGAACTAACGCCCATAACTGTAGAAGAGTTTCCCCCAAACAAATTTTTCTTCGATAAGAAGAGAAAGGTCATTGTGAAATAAGAACTTTATCAAGAAGCAGGCATGGTAGCCAAGAAATTTAAAATCCTTGTTGATGGGAGAGCCATGAAAAAAGAGGAATTTGCAAATCATATAGCAGGGACGTTGGGAGCTTTTTCTATAGAAAACCAATATTCTGTCGAGTCCCTAAAATAACAGTTGAAGAAGGAAAACCGTTTGATCAAAACTTTTGAGGCTAAGCTGGCTACAACAGAGGAAACTGCCATAGATCAAGCAAACACGGGTATAGAGAAAGCCAGAGCAACTGATCAAAAGGAAATTGAACAGCTCAAATCCGATCTTGAACAAACACAGCAGGCAGCCGAGACCAACCAATCACAGATAAGCCAGCAAGAGGAATTGATAGGGCAATTACAGGCCAAATTAAATTTTGTCGAAAGCCAGGTGATAGATATCGGGACATTCCAATCCCAAGCCATAGAAATTCAAAAAATATTGTCTGCAGCTTAGCAAGATTTACTTGCTAAAGCGGAGACCATTCAAAACCTCTGCCAAATCATTGATCAAGTGCTAGAAGACATCTCCTTGAGAGAAAGAGAGGTTGGGGCAGCTCAGGTCATTTTCCAAGAGGTTTTTATAGCCACGAAAAAAAAGGAAATGGGCAGTAGTTACAAGCTCTCCATCCTAGAGAAGACCATAGGTAACATCTTATTGAAGGCATGGGAATGAAATATATCAGAGAGTAGAGAGCGAGCTAAAGAGGTAAGAAAATTTTGTGAATAAACTCTCGGGGTGATAGATGAAATTTTTTTGGGTCTTGATAGTGAAAGTAGTACTGGGAGACTGGTCCAAGTGGATATAGACAAGCACCTGCTCAACATCAAGGAGAATGAGGAAAGAGACCAGACAGAAATAACATAGGTAACCCAGACATATATAGTCCAAGTGGATAAGTGGCTAATAAAGCCAAGTGTACTATTATGATCTATCACCACTGAAGATCGACAAGTAGGAGGAAGGTTGCCATAGTTAGTGAAAGATTGTTACACCTTCGAGACAAACAACCAAGGGAAACCTTCCAGGTTGATAACCCAGTTGGTGGAGAGGTGTGTCACTTGCACACAGTAGGCGAAGGGGCAGTTTTCGAGTACCAAATAATGACATGTGTTTGCCTGTTCTATTTTTAGAACTTGAAGTTTAAATAAAGGAAGGTTCTCCATCCTCTTGAAAGAGGACAAAGACAAAGAATTGAAACGCATAAATCTCCTTCTTGTAACAAACAAAACTCCTGAAACGATTGAGATTATAGCTTTTAGAAGTTTGTATAAACATGAAATTAGAAGAAAGAAAAGAGGCTGGACCTTTTTGGTTGATTGTAATAGAGACTCTCTCCTTTTGAAAATTAAATAAAAGCAATATGAAGAATCCTAATTCTGTCAAGACTCTGTTATGAGTTTGTTTCCTCTGTGATTTCATATTCAATTTCAGTTCACATATATATGTTTGATGAATGTTTCACTACAATTTAGTAAAACCTCTACTGTGGTGATCAATTTTTAGTCATCTATATCATTTACAACTTTTCCTCTTTATTGGCTATTAACAGGTACAAGATCTGTGAACCCTTTAGATCGTCATATTTTATGCTTCATCATATTTCTTCTTATCTTTTTCTTCTTCTGTTTACAGGGTGAGATTCTCCCTTGATAGGAGCCTCGCATTATAGACATCTTAATGTTTTTCTCACATTTCACACACCATTTATTTAAAAGGTAACTCAGTTATAGGAAAAGGCCTTTGGTTTGCACTTTATCTTCAATATCGGATTCAAAAGTTCCCTTTTATATGATCAAATTGATACAACATAAAAAACCTCGAACTCTCCTTTAATTTTCATGTTCCTCTATGACTATCGCCATTACAAGACAACCTAATATTGAACCCGGCTTGTCGGAACAAACCCGTATCACTTTGAACCTTTTCGATACCATACTTAAAACAACCACCACCTGGGTAGAACTTGAACGTTCATGGGCCACGATTGAACGAGATATAAGCATCCAGGAACAGTTGGAAGCGAGATAGCGACAACCTAGAAATCAGCCTTAGCTTCCTTTCTCGAAGGTTGATTCTTCCCAATTTTTTATCCTTTACTCACTTTCGAATGCCTAGACACTGTACTTTCTAAGCCTTAAGTACAAACTCTGGAACAACATCTTTCTGGCACCGTTGCTGGGGACAAAGTTACAAAACCTTTTCCCTGGGAAGAACGACATTTTTGCAAGTTTCGCCCTTTGATAGTGAACAAAGAGTGAACACCTTCTAAAGGATTTTATTATCTTTCACTTGGTCACTCCATGTTTAAATAAGTTGGTATCTGGTCAAATGAACACCAGACAAAATGTGGAGGGTAAACAGACCACGCTCATTTCCGATCCCAAAAAAATACTGAAAACTAGAGGTTCCCTTAAGCCAACCACTGTAGTCTACCAGCTTAAGTACCCGCAACCCAATACCAAGAGTTCCTTTGAACCTTCAACTTCGCATGATACCCTCCCTGAAACCATCAACCAAACTTTAACTCTCTCTGAGGTTAAAATTGAAATCCATCCGACAACCTTTGGCATGCACAAAGGTAAAAACCTCACAGTGAATTTATTAGAGATCGATATCCCACCGACTCTTCAGTTAGATTTCATGACCTCACCAAGTCTCGAAGAGTATACAATATACTCATATTTCACACCCACATATTTCCCTGATTACATCTCTTGCAAATCTAAGGAGCCAAATCCACGCATCTCTTTTCACCCGTCTTCGGTTTTCTCATCTGTCGAAGAAGCTAAAAATTCACTTTTAGTCTTCCAAAACCCTCTATATAACACACCATTTTCCTATCCAGTAGTATTGATGGTGGCTGCTAGAGGAGGAGGTGGAGGGGTTTTAGGAGGGGGAGGTGGAGCGGCTCTAGGAGGAGGAGTGGGGGGTTAAGGGCCTCCCTCACCTCCCATAGTTTTCGCTAAAGTAGCCGCGAGATATGCTCCTCTGGTCTTGCCCGTCCCTCTCCAAGACCTTCATGAAAACTACATAAAAAACTTACCTAAATTTACAAGGGAAGGGGACTTGACCGTAACCGAACATATAAACTTCTTTGATCGGTTCTCCGATATCCTAGGTCTCGAACACAAAGATGTATATTCATGGTTGTTTGTTCAGAATTTCGAAGGACAAGTACGAACCTGGTTTCGAAGTCTACCCATAGGATTGATATTATCCTATGATGCCCTAGAAGACTCCTTTCTTAGACAATGGGGTGAAAGGAAATACCATTTGTATTATTTGACAGAGTTCAACTCTTTAAAGAAAACGACTTCGGAAACTGTTATGGAATTCATTCAAAGATTTAACAAGTCATATAATAAGATCCTGGTCGAAGTTAAACCATCCCAACCTGCAGCCAAGGTAACATTTGCGGGAGCCTTTGAACTAGATTTTGCACTTCTTTTGAGAGAAAGGATGGGGAATACCCTAACCCGAATGTAGGATGATGCCATGGAAATTGAATCTAACATGATGGCTTCTAGCAAATTGAAAACATAAGTAGAAACGGGGAACTGAGAAACTAAACATTTTAGGGAACAAGCGGGACCCTCAGGGCCTAATAGATCATCATATGACAAAACAGATGATATGGATAAGATAATTAAAGAGTTATCAAATAAGATTTCCAGAATGGAACTAGATCAATTCAAGGCTGATCCTTTTGTTAAAAGGGAATTCAGAAGAAACCCTAATCCTCAAAATTAACAATGACAGATAAAAAACAAAGATAAGAAAATTCGAACTCCTTTAAAAAATGAAAATTTAATAGGAGGAAATGACCTGCAAGATTTCGAATATTTGGATGAAGATGTGACAAATTTGGGTGACGACTGCATACACACTTACTTAACTAAAGAATATTACGAGAAGTCCTTGAACACTCAACAACCGTCAAATAAAGATGAGAACATAAACAACACCGATGTTGTTGTCTATCAAGAAATAACTGATTCTATAATGGTTGAGGTCCAACCTAGGTATAACCTGAGGTCTAAAAAAAAACTTGCATTGACTTCTCAACCCAAGAAAATTATCCCTAGAGGTGAAGTATATGAGCCCACCCCAAAAGAGACCGAGACATCTAATAGAAAAATGAAAGGGGTAGACTCTCTAGATCCCAAAGTAAAGGAGGTTGATACCCAAACAAAGGAAACCAAGATAGCTGAAACACATACACTGGTATATAAACTCACAGGTGATAAATCAACACAAAGAAATAAATTAGAAAAGAAGGAGTCTAAGGTTTCAACCAAAGAAACAGACAAAGGTAGTGGAGGGTTGAGCCTCGAAAATGAGATAAATAAGATAAAAATACCAATCCCTCTGGTGGAATTAGCAAAGAATCCTGTATATCGAAAGAAGATGACTAAAGTGATAGGTTTTTTGGATCTAGAAAGTCACTCTGACGTGATAAACTTGGAAGATGATAAGCCCAATATCACTTTTGGTCCAAATTTCAAGGGTGCCAGAGACACCGTCGCTCCTTCCTATATCACCCTAAATGTGCATGATTGACTGTTACATAACTGCATGCTAGACTCTGGGGCCTCACATAATGTGATGCCAAAAACTTTTATGGATAGACTAGGCCTCGAGATTACCAGGCCTTATGGAGATCTCTACTCTTTCGATTCAAGAAGAGTTAAGTGCATGGGAATGATAAAATATTTAGTAGTCACTCTTGCACAGGTCCCAATGAAAAGCATCCTGATGGATGTAGTTATTGTCGATATACCCCCAAAGTATGGCTTACTACTATCTAGGTTGTGGGGAGCCAAACTTGGTGGGTCTCTTCAACTAGACATGACCTACGCCACGATTCCTGTGTTTGGTG
The DNA here is from genome assembly GCA_009831015.1 of Picea engelmannii. Classification (NCBI taxonomy): domain Eukaryota; kingdom Viridiplantae; phylum Streptophyta; class Pinopsida; order Pinales; family Pinaceae; genus Picea; species Picea engelmannii. The sequence continues at coordinate 224,338 of ML793764.1, forward strand.
GAAAACTTACTCGGCTATACAGGGAAATGAGGCTAGCTTACATAGTGAGTGACCCTCAGAATCCTAACAATTATTTTGTTTATATTATCAATCAAGATCTAGGAAATTGTATTTTTCATTTTGATGATGATGTAAATAGTTGTGCAGAAGAGAATTACTTAGAAAATAATGAATCAAGAAAGACATACGAAAATATGCATATCACTAGGATTTGGAAAATGTTTTTTGACGGTGCCCTATCATGTGAAGGAGCGAGTGCAAAAGTACTTTTTGTGGCACCTAAAAATGAATTTATTATCCCTTTCTCTTATAGGCTTCAGTGGGATATAGATTACACCAACAACGTATTTGAGTATGAAGCCTTATTCTTAGGGTTGGAAGCTGCCAAGAAGTTGAACATAAAGAACCTGGAAGTTTACGGAGACGTAGAGTTGATAGTGAAACAGATAAATTGGCAATACCAGGCCAAACACCCAAGATTAAGATCTTATGGAAATTGCACATGGGATCTTATGGAAAATTTATTTTCATCGGTAAAGGTTCATTTCATCCCATGGGTCGAAAACTAGCAAGTTGATTCACTAGCCAAAGCGGCTTCAACTTTCGTACCCCCCACCGCTTTCAAATTAAAGCACCACATAGAGGTAAGGCACAGACCATCCATACCAAACAACATAAAACACTGGAAAGTTTTCAAGGATGATGAACAGATCAGAAAGTTCCTCGAAATGGTGAGTGATTTCTCTGAAACCCACATTTACCAGGAGGACCAAAATGATCATACCTGGATTATGAAAGAGGGAGAGGAGCCTCAGGAGTTTTGAGAAAAAATTGCTAACCATCGCATGTTGGTTTTAAAGAAAAATTAGATTCCAAAGGGACTAATCCCCTTGGAGAGACTGTTTGATAAGAATGATATGCCCTTAAAATCCACTCTGCAACCCCAACCAGAAGAGGTTGAAGACTATGATGTAGGGACCAAACAAGAGCCTAGGATGGTAAAAATATCAAAGTACCTTCCTCCTGAGGTGAAAGTCAAGTATAAAGACTTACTTGGGCGGTATAAAGACATTTTCTCTTGGTCTTATGAAGAACTAAGAACCTACGACACCACTGTGATCGAACACAAGATACCCCTGAAGCCTGGTGTCAAACCCTTTAGACAAAAACTTAGACAAATCAACCCTACCTTATTGCCCGTGGTCGAAAGGGAAGTTAAAAAGCTCTTGGATGCAAAAGTAATTGTACCACTAAGATACTCCAATTAGGTAGCAAACCTAGTCCCAGTTAGAAAGAAGAGTGGGGAGATTAGACTATGTGTTGATTTTAGAAATCTAAATAAGTCCTCCCTCAAAGACAACTACCCTCTACCCAAAATGGATCACATATTAGAAAAGGTAGTTGGGGCAAATAGGATGTCGATGATCAATAGGTTCTCCGGGTACAATCAAATTGCCATAAATGAACATGATAAATAAAAAAATATCCTTCACTACCCCTTGGTGTACATTCATGTATGATAAGATCCTTTTGGTCTAATGAATGCAGGTGCCGCCTTCCAACATGCTATGGATATCGCTTTCATTGGCGAAAGAGACAAGTTCATGGTTATCTATCTCGATGATCTAACTATTTTTTCTAAATCTGACGAAGATCATTTGATACATCTGAAGTAGACAATTGAAAAATGTTGCAGGTTTGGTTTGCCTTTAAACCCTAAAAAGTCTCACTTTTCCATGCAAGAAGGTAAACTCTTGGGCCATATTGTGTCTTGAGACGGAATTAAAATTGATCTTGGCAGGGTTGAAGCTATGGACACTATAAATATTCCTAGAAATGTAAAAGAAATTCATTCATTCTTAGGAAAAATAAATTTTTGGAGGAGATTTATCCCAAACTTTGCTGAAATTGTGAAATTGATCACATATATGCTAAAGAAGAACAACGAAGTGAAATGGGCAGCAGAAACTAAAGCATCATTTGCATGCATCAAGAAGGTTATAAGAGAGGCACCTGTACTGGCAAGCCCTGATTATCTAAAGGATTTTCTTATTTTCTCATTCGCCTCCGAACATACACTTGTCGCGGTACTCCTCCAGAAAAATGAAGAAGGTTTCAAGAAATCGATAACTTTTTTTAGAAAAAGTCTCAAAGACGTTGAAATCAGATACAATATAATGGAAAAATAAGCATATGCTATGGTGAAGGCATTAAAGGCTTTCAGAACTTATGTGTTGCATTCCAAGGTAATCGCGTATGTACCCACCAGCTCTGTAAAAGAAATTTTGGTTCAATCTGACAGTGATGGCAAAAGGGGACGGTGGCTTGCTAAAATTCAAGAATTTGATCTAGAGATAAAACCGACGAGACTAGTAAAGGGTCAAGGCTTGTCTAAGCTCTTAGGTGAATCAAATTTCAGAGCCCTCAATACAAATGGCCTATAGGAATGTGAGGAGGGTGTGGACATGAACGAGCTCGATGAGCAAACAAGTGCAATTAGAATCAAAGAGAAGTTTGCCTCATCTGATTGGTACCAAAACATAGTGTCCTACCTGCTGAACTTGAAATGCCCGAGTGATTTATCCCCATCCAAATCCAGGACACTAAAACTGGATGTGGTCAAGTACTATATATCCAAAAGTCAATTGTATTGGAAGGACCCACTTGGCTTCATGTTGGTTTGTTTGGTTGAATAAGAAATAAAGAAGGTCTTAAGCAAATTTCACGAAGGAGTGTGCGGGGGACATCACGCTTGGAGGGTGACAACTTATAAGATCCTAAGGGTAGGGTATTATTGCCCAAAAATTTTCTCAGACGTCAATGCCAAAGTCAGAACCTGTAACCCTTGCAAATTGTTCGCAGGCAAGCATAAACTCCCAGTGCTACCGTTAGTTCCGGTTAAAACAGAAGCCCCTTTTTAGCAATGGGGACTAGATTTTATAGGCAAAATTAAATCTCATTCTAGCGCTCAACACAAATGGATCCTGAATACCACAGATTATTTCACTAAATGGGTGGAGGCTATTCCAACCAAAAGGGAAACAGATTCGGTGGTAATAGATTTCCTAGAAGAGAACATTTGTCTAGATTCAGCTACCCCTGAAAGATAGTCACAGATAATGCCCAGGCTTTTAAATCCATGGCTATGATCAGTTGTTGCCAAAAACACAATATTGTGCTCGACCATTCCACGACATATTACCCCCAAGAAAATGGACTAGCTGAGTCTTCAAACAAGAGTCTGATCAATGTAATTAAGAAAGTGTTGAACAAGAACAAAAAATCTTGGCATGTACATTTGAAATACACTTTATGGGTGAATCAGATAGGCATGAAAAAATGTATCGGCACTTCTCCTTTCCAAATGGTGTACGGGACCGACGTGGTATTACCCATAAACCTGGTGCTTCCTGTAATGAAACTTTGGCAAGATGAGAAAGAAGAACCAAATCATGTCACAAGAAGGATAAACCAGTTGATTGGAGTACAAAAACACAGGGTCGAAGTGGATGAAAGGTTGCAGAAGTATCAAGACGACATGAAAACATTATTCGATCGTAAGGCCAAAGATAGAGAGTTTCTCCCTGGCGATTTGGTTTTGAAATGGGATGCTAGGAAGGAAGACTTGGAAAAACATGGTAAATTTGATCATATCTGGTATGGACTGTTCAAAGTCACAGCTCTTGAAGGAAAAAAAATATTTCTATTAGAAAATTTGGATGGTAAATTCTTCAATGCCCCTGTCAATGGGTGTTATTTAAAACACTATATGCAATAATTGGTTCCCAAAAAATTTCCATTGTATATACTGGTTTGTGTTTTCTTTCTATTTCATAATTTCTCTTTGGTAAGTTTACTTTCACCACTAATTAATTAGGTCAGTGATTTTTGTAGAAGTAGAGATACAAAATTTTCAATGCATTCAGCTCTTTTAAAAAGCACTCTTCGTGTTTATAAGATTATGGCTTGCAGCCCAAACGAGTGAAAGAAGAAAATAGAAAGTCATATATCGGAGACTAAATTCGCCAAAAATAGGTGATAGAAAAAGTTTTCCATTATTTTAAAAGAAAACGAAATGGTAAGGCAAAGGTACAAATTCCTAAGAATTTTATTTTTTAAACAAAGGTCTCCAAAGTGCCATAATGATCTCATAAATATATTGTTTTCTCTTGACTGGTGATTAATAGAACAACTCCTTACTCAGGGTCATAAGAGTTTCACCTAGACAAAGATAGAAGGTAATTAAAATAAGTAGAGAAAGTAAAGCGTCTTCGGAAAAGGGTCCCAAAAGTCGGTTTTAGTTTATAATTCCTATGTTTTGAATCCCGGATCTCTCTCCGTCACCCTTTTTTTATCCGCGGACTTACCTTCTTAAAAAACCAAGAATCTTTTTGGGTTCCATACATAGGGAGAAGAGATTACGTTTTAGCTTTGGAAGCTGTAAAGCAGATTTCAGAAAGTAAGCCAGTCTTCACAACCACTCAGTCTCTTACTAAACAAAGTTATACATAGTTTGATCCTGACTCTTCTAGGTTTTTCAATAGTTTTGAAGGATTGAGGCTTGCTCGAAGGAAGGCCCCTGGAAGTAATCTTTCCCATTTTCCCTACGGGCTAAGGTGTTTTGAAATTTAAGGGAAGGTTGGTACCAAGTAATCAAAGCAAGTTGACTACACAGATATCATCCCTCATACAAACTAATTTCCCCCAAGTAAAAGGAAATTCTAAGACATATGGTGAAATGAAATTCATAGTTGATTGCCCCCATCTAGTCCAAGGAGTTGATGAAAGGAAATTCAGAAATCATTGCCTGTGTCTCAGCATTTAAATGCATAAAAATATTTTGAAGTGGTGAAAGGAAATTCAGTGAAAAGGGCTAGATAACTTCACCAGGGTACTCAATAGGCTTATTGCAGTGAAGAAATATCTAAGATATCTGTAAGGTTGTCATACGTGAATCTCACTCCACTCTGGTAATCAACTTTCTCGAAAC
>ML793764.1:233983-244403 GCA_009831015.1 Picea engelmannii
GGAACCTCTCAGTGTAATAGCTCATTGGAATCGGGAGGAGAAACACTACAGGATGGGATGGCTAGAAGTGACTTTCAGTGGCAAGGGAAGCCACAAGGAGAGATAAGGAGATTTTTAGAGGTAAAAAGGTTAATTAATTAATTAATTATTATAAAATGAAAGTCACTTTGGAGGGAAAAGGTGAGCCAAAAAAGTATAAAGGAAAGGCAGGGGCCTCTTCTCATTCATTCATGTATGATCTTATTTTGGTTTCTGGATTCTAGCTAGTGAGCCCAATATTGGGGGTTTCGAGGGTTTTGACATAACAAACCCTAGAGGACGATTCGGTGGTGAAAGATTCCACCTATCTTGTCCCAAGATTGGTCTCAGAGATGCAATACTCTCCCACACCATTCTATTTCCAGATCTACTCAGTTGCAGGAGGATTCTACATCAGTTTCATGTGTAGATAGAGAGAGGGTACACCAGTTCGTCCTATGATTTAGTAAAATTCAGATCTACGGAGATTGAGAGGGTGATTGGAGATTCAGGCACCTGGGTTATTCTTACCATTTCTCGATCTATATTCTTGGAGAGTTTCAGAGAATTTGGAGGCCATCTTCATCAGGGCCGAACCAGCTAGGGTTTCAGTCATCTAGTGGGGCACCCCATTCAGTGGGAAATTCAAATCTACGGAGATTGAGAGGGAGCTTGGAGATTCAGGCACCTGGGTTATTCTTACCATTGCTCGATCTATATTCTTGGAGATTTTCAGAGCATTGGGAGGCTGTATTCATCAGGGCCGAACCAGCTAGGGTTTCAGTCATCCAGTGGGGCACCCCATTCAGTGGGAAATTCATATCTATGGAGATTGAGAGGGATCTTGGAGATTCAGGCACCTGGGTTATTCTTACCATCACCCGATCTGTCAGTTGGCATATTTATTAGGGTGATTGGACACTTTTGGCAGTAGGGCCGAGTTATTGAGGGTTTCAGCCTTCTATTGGAGCGTGGCATTCTTCAGCTAGAGAGTTTGTCATTCAGATCTGTTTGTATTGATCTTCATTTCTTATTCAGCCTTTGGAGGCATCATTTTGTATTAGCGGGAGCATTTTGTAGCAGCTCTTATCTATTGTCTATCTTCTTGGCCATCTGTTGAGCATTCCAGATCGGCATCTTCATTGTAGCAGGTTTCTCTATTTTATGAATAAAGAAGAATTGAGATGTTTTGGCTTGTCTATCTTATTGCATATGGTTGAGGTATGTTCCATGGTTATCTCTTTCTGTTATTTGCTGCATACGCACATATAAACACATCTAAAAGGTAGATCAACAAAGTGTTTGACGAAATACCTCACTCAGGAAAAAGTTTTAAAAAGACACCAAAACAGTGATGATCCTTGCATAATGGATTGGGATCATTACATCTTCCCTCTGTATCCCCTTTCCTTAAGAAATTTTCACAGAAATAAAACCAATGACTCCATTTTCCCAATATAGGTACGTGGTCTACTATTCTTCCTGTCTAGCAGGAAGAAGGGATACCTAGTTGGAGCGTATGTTGGAGTTGCCTTTCTCAACTGGTTTAAATGTAATTCTTAAAATCAAAGGTTGGCCTTTAAGTTGTCTTTTACTTCATGAACTTTACCCACTAAAAATCTCAGTAATGTTGATATGTGAAGTGGCGATGGCTGTTTTACTCCTAAGCCATTGCCTTTTAACTGTTAAACAAGATTTTTCACTTTTATTTACCTCGAGATATCGCGCTTCGGAAGTTAGAAGTCACACGGTTTCCAAGCCCCGATGCGCAAAGTCACGAAACAACCTTGAAAGCTTACCTAGGTTAGCACCAAGAGTAAAGTTCCTTAAACCTTAGTTAAGTGCTTTCGGGATTTCACATCTCAGTGATCACTCTCCCCAAAAATCTTACCATCATAACTCTGATAGGCGAAGTTGCGAGATAGTTTTACAAGTCACCCAGGTTAGTGTCAGGGGTAAGTCATTTTAAACCATAGTTAAACAATGTCGAGGTTTCGTGACTCGACATTCACTCTTCCAAGAAACTATACCTTCGTAGCCCCAAGTCGCAAAATCATGATATTAATTAAACGTTGATTAATTGAACACTTAATCTGGATCACGTTTTTGTTTAACTAGATCGCATCATCACGATATCGGGTTTTAGGGGCTCGGAGGATAGGAGTGAAATATCCAGATACGGCGAATGCCGAAAAGGGTGATTAAAGTTTAAAGAAAACCTAATTAAAGAAGCTAAGCCAGATTAATTAGTGCATTAATACAAATATTAACACACCGTCTACGAGTTAAATTTAAATGTTTTTTGCGCTAACTTGTGTCACGACCCGTCAAAATTTATGGCATTTATTTGAAATGAGGTGAAGTGATGGGTAAAGATATTGTTTTTATTTCTAAATCTTTCTCTAAAAATGATTTGACCATTCTGTTCATAAGGACGTCGAGGTTTCAAATGGTCGAGATATAGAGTTCTTTCTCTCATTGCTTCAAATTTCATTTCTATCTTGCACAAAGAAGCTTTTCTCACCAGGCTAATTTCTGTATGTATCCATATTTTTACTATAGGAGAGCTAAGTCAGAGTCCTCTATCATGGCCCCACGAAAAGCGTCCAAGGCGATTGTTGAGAGATCAGGGCAAGGCTTAGATACTATTTCTGATACTTCACCCCGAAGTATTGATTCTGTCAAAACCTGGTCATACATCTCCGAGGTTCTTCAGTCCGACTTGGTGAAATGTTCATATGATTCCAGTGATAATGAGAAGGACAATTTGGCCACCAAATACAAAATCTTCATTCAAGAAGAGATGCATAAGATAGCGGCCAGGCCATGACTCCTTCCCTATTATGATATGATCTGATGGGCACTAGATCATGTGGATATCTCGACCAGAACTATTATCAGTGAGCAGAAGGTACCCATTGGGACCTTCATACCAGAACATTTGCAGGCAATGTACCAATTGTCACCCACACCAAACTTCTCACACAATGCCGAGTTTCTGGAAGGTTTTAAGTGGAAATAATGCAAGAAATATGGCAGAAACTTGTTTGATCTGATCAAGGATTGGGTCTCGCACCCTGTAAAGTTCAGGGCGGACGATAACAGAGTTTATTCAATCTCTTCCTTGGAACCGCAATTCAAATATATAGCAATGATGACCTATAGGTTGTCTGGGAAGGAGGACACCACACATTTTTTTCTCCCATGTGTGCCTCTGATTCATACAGTCACTGAAGGTTGTTCCTTCAATTGGGCCAAATTGTTGTCAGACAGTTTAACTAGTCGGATTACCGAATATCGGATGCATAGGGTGAGTGGGAAGGACACTTCATTTTTTATGTCTGCCTACATCATGGATGTTGTTTGTTTCATGACGCCTTTCCCTCTAATGAGCTGGAGATGGACTCCATCTGAGGCTAATCCTATCCATGTCTACCACTCAAAAATTTGGGAAGATAAGCCCATAGAATTCATATACAAAATTTTCAATTGGGTAATGGTACCAATGCATGTCTCCATCTTCAGCAACCCATCGCCTAGGATTTCAGATAACATCACCACCAACTTGAGCAACGTGGCCAACTGGTACATAGAGGCGAAATGTTCATACATCAGGGTTTTTAGCACCTCTATTCCCCCCTATGCTCTACCATTATTCATACTAGATAGACTGGTTTGTCATGAAATCGCTAGGCAAACTGATTGGTGGCATAAGAAAAGAGCTTAAAGGATTTTCAAAGAAGGTATGGCCGCCCTTCCCCATTCATTTGAATACATATTCTTTATTATATTTCAAACACACAAAAGCCAAGGGAATGACTTTGGAGGATATTAAATTGGTCCACATTGATTTCAAGAAGCACGACCCACACAGGATCATGGGTAATCACATGGCGAGTTGTGGCCTTAAAAGGTATGAGCATGAGCATTGGCCTCATGACGACATCTTCTGAGGGGTGAGATCCTATGCCAAGGTCCTAAGTCGGATTCAAACCCTATCGCCCGAGGAGATGGTTGATTTCTTCAAATTTCAGGAACACGGGCGGAGCTGCCTTCCCCCAATATTACAGGGTAAGAACCCATCGACTGCAGATGTACAGTAAATGGAAGCCAAGGGCTCCAAATAATCAGGACTTGACCAAGAGAAACACCAAGAAAAGAAGAAACAAACTGGGGGCAAAAAATAGGAAGCCAAGATCCCCAACCCTCCAAACTAGCCAACCTCGGTTGTTACCCTGGGGAAATCATCCAAGCAGATTGGCAACCCCATCATTTTTGTTACTCCCCTACAGTCCACAAAGGGGATCCCAAACACAGGATGGATTTTCGGTGAAGAACTAATGCCCATAACTGTAGAAGAGTTTCCTCTGAACGAATTTTTCTTCGATAAGAAGAGAAAGGCCGTTGTGAAACAAGAACTTTATCAAGGAGAAGGCATGGTAGCCAAGAAATTTAAAATCCTTGCTAATGGGAGAGCCATGAAAAAAGAGGAATTTTCAACTCAAATAGCAGGGATGTTGGGGGATTTTGCTATAGCCAGCCAATATTCTATCGAGTCCCTAAAAGAACAGTTGAAGCGAAAAAAACATTTGATCAAAACTTTGGAGGCTAGGCTAGCTACATTAGAGGCATTTGCTAGAGATCAAGTGAACCCAGGTATAGAGAAAGCTAGAGTAGCTTATCAAAAGGAAATCGAACGACTCAAATCTGATTTCAAACAAACACAGTAGGCGACCCAGACTAGCCAATCATAGATAAGCCAGCAAGAGGAATTGATAGGGCAATTACAGGCCAAATTAAATTTCACCAAAATCCAGGTGATAGATATCGGGATATTCCAATCCCAAGCCATAGAAATTAGAAAAAGATTGTTGGCAGCTCAACAAGGTTTACTTGCTAAAGTGGAGACCATTCAAAACCTCTGCCAAATCATTGATCAAGTGCTAGAAGACATCTCCTTGAGAGAAAGAGAATTTGGGGAAGCTTGGGTCATTATCCAAGAGGATGTTATAGCCATGAAAAAAAATGAAATGGGCAGTAGTTCCAGGCTCTCCATCCCAGAGTAGACCAGAGGTAACATCTTACTGAAGGCATGGGAATGAAATATATCAGAGAGCAGAGAGCGAGCTAAAGAGGTAAGAAACTTCTGTGAATAAACTCTCGGGGTGATAGATGAAAGTTTGTTGGGTCTTGATAGTGAAAGAAACACCGATACACTGGGCTAGGTGGATATAGCCAAGCACCTACTCAACATCAAGGAGAAAGAGGAAAGAGAGCAGGATGAAATAACACAGGTAACCCAGACAGATATAGTCGAAGTGGATAAGTGTCTAATAAAGCCAAGTATACTGTTATGTTCTATCACCACTGAAGACTGACAAGTAGGAGGAAGGTTGCCACAGTTAGCAAAGGATTGTTACACCTTCAAGGCAAACAACCAAGAGGAACCTTCCAGGTTGATAACCGAGTTGGTGGAGAGGTGTGTCACTTGCACACAACGAGAGAAGGGGTAGTTTTCGGGTACCAAATAATGACATTTGTCTGCATGTTCTATTTTTAGAACCCAAAATTTAAAGAAAGGAAGGTGCTCCATCCGCCTGAAAGAGGAGAAAGACAAAGAATTGAAACACATAAATCTCCTTCTTGTAACTGAAAAAACTCCTGGAACGATTAAGATTCTAGCATGTAGAAGTTTGTATAAATATGAAATTAGAAGAAAGAAAAGAGGCTGGACCTTTTTGGTCGATTGTAATAGAGACTCTCTCCTTTTGAAAATTAATACAAAGAAATCCAAAGACTCTTGATTCTGTCAAGACTGTGTTATGAGTTGGTTTCCTCTGTGATTTCATATTCAATTTCAGTTTGCATATATATTTCTGATGAATGTTTAAATGCAATTTAGTAAAACCTCTATTGTGGTGATCAATTTTTAGTCGTCTATATCGTTTACAGCTTTTCCTCTGTATCAACTATTAGAAGTTACAAGACCTGTGAACCCTTTAGATCGTCATATTTTATGCTTCATCATATTTCTTCTTATCTTTTTCTTCTTCTGTTTACAGGGTGAGATTCTCCCTTGATAGGAGCCTCGCATTATAGACAACATAATGTTTTTCTCACATTTCACACACCATTTATTTAAAAGATAACTCAATTACAGGAAAAGGCCTTTGGTTTGCACTTTATCTTCAATATCGGATTCAAAATTTCTCTTTTATATTATCAAATTGATACAACATCAAAAACCTCGAACTCTCCTTTAATTTTCCTATTCATCTATGATTGTCCTCATTGCAATATAGCCTAATATTGAACCTAGCTTGTCAGACCAAACCCGTATCGCTTTGAACATTTTTGATGCCATACTTAAAACAACCACCACCTGGGTAGAACTTGAACATTCATGGGTTGTGATTGAATGAGATATAAGCATTCAGGAACAGTTGGAAGCAAGACAGTGACAACCTGGAAATCAACCTTAGCTTCCTTTCCCGAAGGTTGATTCTTCCCCTTTTTTTATCCTTTACTCACTTTTGGATGCCTAGACACTGTACTTTCTAAGCCTTAAGTACAGACTCTTGAACAACAATAACTATGGGACTTCTAATTCTCTTCCCCTTCAACTTTTGTTATCTAAATATTGTGTGGGTTTTCTAATTTTTGGTCATCTTTTGCGACTTGGTAACAATGTAGCAACTGTCTGACTGTTTTTTGATTTTGTTTCTAATACATTGTTACAATTTCAACTTCAGGTTATTCAAAGATATTGTTTTTTATCAACTTAAGTGTTTCATCTATCATTGGATTCTCATGTTCAAATGCAAACATGATTATAAAGTTTTGTTGCAAATCTTCCCAATTTATAGTTCCTTTGCACAGTTCCAATTATGTATACCAATTTCTTGGAATTCCTTCTAATGTATGGATGAAGTGATGTGGCCATTCTTCTGGTGGTATCAGTCTCCATTGAGTTATGCATATGTCTATATGTTCTCTTGGTTTTTATATTCCATAATATTTTTGCATATATTTATTCTCTTGTTCTGTGCCAAATCTAATGCACATTAATATTTTTCATTGATACCAATCATGGATCATTTCTTTGTGAGTAACCCACCAGCGTACATGTGTTTATTTCAAGGCAATATATAAAACTAATAACATTTGACTTTCCAAGACTTCTAACTCAAATTTTGTTAAAAATTCTTCCAAATCATTTTGACCATAAAATCTTGGAGGTTCTCTTACCTCTAATCCAATCCATCTTCGTGTTTGTTTCATTCTTGCACATATTTTCATAGATATCTAATGTAAGCATTGTTTCCAATTCTCCAGTCCTGTAGCAGAATATGAAGCACATAAATTGACGTTTTTTCAGCTAAGAATTCCATCTGTTGTTGGGTTAATGTACTCTTCCTCATGCACGGTAGTTCTATAGAATTGGTTTATCTCTTTTGTGATGGATTTTTTTGTTGTTGGTTCAACATATATTCCACCTTTTGAAGGTTTTAATGGTTTTATGACTCTATAGTCTTCTGATTCAAAAATAATTTTCCAAGTCTTCAAGTTGATAACTTTATTGTCAAATGCCTAATCCAGTCCCAACAATGTTGGATAAGGTGTAGTATTATCCACTCTATCAATTACCTCAAAATATACCATAGTGCACAAACCATCTAAATCCACTGGTATTTCCTTCAGTCGACCAATTGGTATTACTCTATGTTCGTTTGCTAATTTCAGCTGAATAAGTGAATATCCCAAAGTAGGTTCCCCATGCATTCCCATGTTTTCTTAGGAACAACATTTACCTCAGATCCAAAATCTAATATGATGTCACCCATGTTAAAGTCTTCAATATTTTCATTCAATCTAAACTCCATATTTTTTCTTGTATTCCTATGGACATGATTTACTATCTTTTGTTCTAATTTTATCTCTTCTTTAGGACTACATTTTTCTATCAAACTTTGTAAGACTTGTAGAGATGTTTAATCATTCAATAACTTCAAGCAAGACACTGGAAATTTTGTTAGGCATATCATATACCGATCCATCATATCATGGGTGTGTATTTGAAGTAGAAGCAATATTCTTGTGCAAGATTTTTTGTCTAGCTTGCTTGAATGTCTCTTTTTCCTTGCGTGCATCAAAATGTTGTTGAGGTGTTGTATTTTTTTAACCCAATGATGTTGGTTTTGATTTTGATTTGTTGCATCCTGTTTTGGTTCCACCTTGAGTAACTATATTGATTTTTTTCCCATCATCTCTAGTTTCTATGGAAATCCATTGAACATTTTTATTATTTTGATTCCTTTTGTCCTATATTTTTTTCATAAGTATAGGATAGTATTATGTAGTGTGATCTATTGCACGAAAATACATGCATATTGCTAGTGGAAGTGGACAATCCCTTACATAATTTCTAGGTTGTTGACAATTGTGGTAGGTTATTTGTCCTCTACCTCTTCCAAATCCTCCTCTTCCACGACCTCCTCCTATGAATCCTCCTCTATTTCCTTGATTGTCTACGCGTGGTGTGATATACTATTGTGGAGTTGTAAAATGCTACGCATTATTATACTATTGTGCAAGTTGTCCTTTCATTAGTTCATCCTTCATCATATAAGCATCCAAGGTCCTTTCATTCATAATTTCCAAGGCTCAAAAATCTTATCCTCATATCCTACAGACTTATAGAAATTGCATAATGTACTCTTAGGCACTATTTGGTACTTTTGCATCATGGGGCAATGATAAGGATCATTTCCAGGTGTTTTACATATTTCACACCATAATCCTCCTCTGGCTAAGGGATTTGGCAGTCCTACTACCAAGTACTACACAAATGTTGGGCACTCAGTTTTTTGGTGTCCTCCTATTCTGCATAAGGTACACTAGACAACTTCCCTCTTTTACTTGCCTTTGTTTTGATTTATCTTAAATGTCAGATTATTAATATCCTCTCTAAACTCTTATATAGTTGGATCTATATGTTTATATTGATTCTCTTCCAGTTGCAAGGCTTCTTGTAGAACCTCAACCTGAGCCTGGAACTTCTATTTCCTCAATGGATATTTAAAATGTGGAAATAATGAGTTTATGAATAGTTTCCCATATTGCATGTCTATTATGGGATATTTCAACTTACCTTTCAATCGCTTGAACTTTTGATTGAGTTCCCAAACCGAATCTCTGGGATTCTGTTTGATTTCTATCATCTCATTCATATATTGATCTTTTGAACTTGGTCACTGGAACTCATTAATTAGTGCCTTCTTTACATATGTGATGCTTGTAGGTGCTCCTTGTGGATTGTTTACTAGGAGGCTCATAAACTAGTCTAGTGTGTGGTTTATGAATGTAATTGTGAGCTGAGCCACTTTTCCATGAAATTTTGGTAACTGAATGGTTGGATCTATTGGACAACTGAGAGGGGGGGTCAATCAGTTGTTACTGTGCTTAAACAATTATGCCCATTTTAAACTCTTTATAGGACACTCAATGATAATAACAATAATGTAGGGAAGTGAGCAATATAATATTCAACATCAATCACACACATGAAATACAAAGAGACAGATATTTCCTGAGGAAACCCATAAAGGAAAAAACCTCTTCTTCTTGATATGATAAGTAATCTTTATTTTCTATACATTATCAGTCTTATGATCTCCAACTCCTCTTGAGGCTACAACCTCTATTTTACAAGCAACAACTTGTTGAGAGCACCAACTCTTTGATTTCTCTAGTACCCATTAGAAGGAAGCACCAACTCCCTGAGTATTCCAACACCAACTAGATGGAAGCACCAACTTCTAGTCACACAGGAACCAACTTGTATAACAGATAACAATAGTTCTCCCTTGCACCACCCTACCACCCTAGTTTTTCTGGCTGCAACCAGATGGAAGCTACAACTCCCTGTGCTCAAGAACCCACTTGAAACTCTGAGGACACCAGTCCTCCCTAGCACCTCCCTACTACCCTGAAATATAAATCTTTGCTTTTTATAACTTTATCACGGTGATACAACATTTATCTATGGATTACCAGTCTCGTCATTGTTCTACTACACTATTCTTCTCTCCTGCATCCATGTCTCTCTACATGCATGAATCACTCTCAACAAAAACACTCATATCTTCTATGTTCTATGTTTTTATACTCTTTGTGCACCTTCTTCCTGCTTCAAGCGCAATGCCTCTTCATGCTCTTTACAACGTCATTGTTCTACCCTATAAGTTGTTCACTGCATCTCTTCATCACTCCTACATCACTCCAACAGAGTCACTTCACTTCCCTATTTTGCATGCTTTGTTCTCATCGAGTCATCTCCTGATCATCATGGAAACTCTTCATCTTCTCTAGTGGTTAGATATATGCGTTCATCATCACTGGG
>ML793764.1:259894-281329 GCA_009831015.1 Picea engelmannii
AAGAGGAAGATACAATCCTCCAATATCAAGAGATATTTGAACTCTCCATCCTTGCCCCTTCCTTCCACTGAAGAATATATGAGAGATAATACAACTTGAGATTAAATCATCACCATGAACCAACCATCACATAGAACCTGATAATGTTTCCTGAGACTTCTTCAATTTCTACAATTATTCAATTATTGTAATACTATGATCCTATAGATAATATTACTCAATGTATTCTTTGAAAATTATCCAAGTTTCACTCCTTGAATCCTCCCCCAAAAGAAGTTATAGAGAGAATGGTAGACCTTGTTCAATTTTGGTTTATTTAGGAGAGCGAACTTGTACAGAATTCCCCTTGCTCAATATTTAACATCATATTCGAAAACTCTCACACAAGAAACTATAATCCATACTCGTTCCAATGAAAGTGGTCCCACTTCATTTGGATCCTCTAGAAAGAAATTATGACTATTTTACCCAGAACACCTGTTTATTGACTAGCTTCAGGAATGGTAAAAAACCCTATCTTCCATAGAGTGTATCTCCATAATTATAGAGAATAAAGAGATGAAACTTTTAGCATAAGTACCTTGATATGTATTCTCACTACCATAGCAATTTCACCATCTGAATCATTCTATAAGTTTTTTTTATAGAGAAATGGTAACATGACCTGTAAATAACATACCTTAGAACACATTACCAAAAGACTTCATCCTCCCTTGAAATCTGGCCTTCTTTACTTCTGATTTCCTATGAAATTCGACTTTGTGTATCAAATGAATGTATAATGATATGTATTTATACCATTTATGTCACTTCCTTTTAACATTAGAGCCGACCTGACACTTTCTTATTTTGTAATTCTTTTCTTTAATTATGTTCAGGGCCTACATGTAGTTCCTTCTTCAATTCACTTTGTCATCTTCAATAATTCATTTCTCCTCAACCATGAGGATCCACGTGATGTGCCACATACCACTAGAAACAACATGATCTATACTATCGATCCATGGGTGTTGTATCTGCATGTGCATTGTCCTTCATGTCCAAATACCTTCATCAATCTTGTGGTCCAAAACCAATGACTAGGCTTGACGTCAATGACAACAACCAATATTCCAACACTTTCCCAGGGAAAAATTTTCAATTTCATCCTTGTAAACAACGCCAAAATGTTAGCACTCTATAATTTTTGTCTAGCTGAATAGAAAAATGACAGAGGTAACTATTTCAACCTAATTTCGAGTTGGGCACTAGCCTACTCAACTTCGAGATGGATCTCTCATGTCACTTGATTTTTTTTTTGATAATCAGTGGTTACATTTGGTTTGTTTTGGGGGTTTTTATAAATTTGTTGGAGAGGAAGGGGAAGGACGCTCAGGGCTATGGAGTCAAAATTATGAAATTGAATGAAAACATTGATTGGCCTGTAGAACTCTCCAGAGGATAATGTCTAAATGAGGCAATGAATCTGAGTTGTAAATAATATTAAATAGGGTGTAAGAGGAAAGAAATAACAAATAACTGCATCAGATCATTACTGAAATGAATTTTGAATTAGTTAGGAAGAAATACACACTATTTAAATTGCTAAGCCAAGAGCATCATAAGATGAATTCTGGGCCTTTGACTCTCCAATTTAAACAAAAGAAGATGCCAATGGAATAGAAGAACACAAGAAATACATACAATGAAGGAAGAAAAAAATCATATCACCACCATTAGAATCTTTTCATAGAGACTTCAAAGCTTCTGCATATGTATTCAATTCAGTCCCATAAAATTAAAATGGAGTACGAAACAACCAAAAAGGCGCCCTTGCACTTCTACCCACACTAATTCATTTGGAACCTCTAACACTTATACAATTCAAGTTCCTTCAGTGTGAAACTGGTTACAATAACTGAAATGAAACGTTTCAACTTCCAAAATTGGTTACAATGATTACAAATGACAGTTTTCAGAAAAAATGTTTCATGATCCCTGCAGATTCCTCTGACGCTCCATCTCTTTCCTCTTCCAATTCCTCTTTGAAATATAACTTATACTCTTTCAAATTTAATTCCATTTATCCATATTCTCATTAAATATTTGGGAATAATATATTTGAAATAAAAATAATTCCCAAATAATTTTCTATCCTGTAGAATTATATTTCCATAATTTAATTCATGCCTGTGGTTTTTAAAACCATTTATTTGCTTGCTTCCCATGGTTTTGAAAACCATGTCTTGTTTGCCCCATTTACACTTTCACTGTAAAAAATGTTTACTATTACCATTTCACTGTGAAAAACATTTACGGTGTCACGTTTTTTCTGATTTACCGTTTCACTGTGAAAACCATTTACTGGTTTCTTTCCCATGGTTTTGAAAACCATGTGTTTTTTACCATATTTAATCTTCTTCTTTTACTTCTGTAAAATATTTTGATAAAAAATTACCCAAGTCTTCCTTTCCCGTGCATCTTCCCATTTAATCATTTTCCATGGAAATAAACATTAATATCTTTAATTTGTAAAATGTGAATTTTACCTCTATAAAACAATTTCACCATGAGGAAGAATTTCTTTATTGGAAATTCCATAATCATTATTGAAAACATACTCCTGGAAAATTGTCTCACATAAACTATATGATAAATGGTTGCATTTATTGTATCGGTCTTAGGTTGGAGTGGTTTAATCCAAACTACTTTTATCCCCGATATGCACCACGTAAAAACACATGTCCAATCACCAAACCACCCATTTATTCCCCGACCCGCCTTCACATAATTAACCTTCACGTTAATTCTATGCCTGATATGTATGTGTTCCCTTCATCCAACCTTTGAATTTTCCACATTATAAATTCAGATTCATGCCCATGATTTGACGTGATTCCATAAATTAAATATCGGATTAAATATTAATATAAATATTTTAATATAAAAATATTTATATTCATAATAATAAACCCTTTTTCTATTTTCTAAGGACTTTGGGCATATGAGGTTTAACACATGACTTTGTGGATAGGATAAGGGTGCTTAATAAAAGGAATATCTTTTATTTTCAATAGGAATATGAAAACAAGGGTAAAAATTAATGAAGTGATGGAACTACGGGATTTAGATCAGCATTAAGGCTAGGTATAGGTTTGGGATATTCGCCAAATTTTCGACTCATGGAGGACATGACTATTTTGGATGATCAATTGAGTGAAGGATTTAGGTGATGGGAGCTTGAGGAAGTGGTGAAATTTTTTGAAAATATGAGCGGAAAAATAACACAAGGACAAGATGCTTTGGGAAAAATTAATGCAAACTAGCAGGTGATAACATAGGCTCCTATTGGCGATGTTATCCTCCCTGCGAGGTAGAAAAGAATGGTAGAACAAGTGTCTGATCCATTTGGATGCTCCCAAAACATGTGTGTGTACCCTGCTTCGACCTGTCACGAGTGTCTGCTGAAAAGCAAACTCTACACACTACTCTCAACTGGATACTGAACATTGAATACACCGCTAAAATCTAACTGTACACACTACTGGAAATCCAAACTGAAAAATGCTAGACCAACAAGATTTTTGCACACTCCTATCTACTCTAAAACTGCTGAAATGAATAATCAATCAAGTGATGCTAAAGTGTCAATGCAACCAATCAAGCGTTTCGCTTCCCGATTTTCCTCTGCTCCCATTTTTGTCAATCATGTAGACAAATGTAAAATATGGCAGCTGAAAGAAAAAATTGAATCGAAAATTTGAGCTTATGAATGAAACAAACTCCTCCTTCAATGATGATTGTAATAGGATGGCCACAGTATCTTGAAAACCTTGAAAAAACATTTCTTCTTGATGAACAAAAACAAGAAGACAAGCCTCATTCATAAGTGTTTGTTGCTCTTGCTCTATTTTCTTAGTTCTGAGAATATTTTCAAATGAAATGGAAGCAATAGTTTTGTCTACTTTCCCATGCATCTCAACAAAAAAGTTCATACATTCTTGCACATCTTCAAATATGATAGCCATATTATGTGCATCAAGGCTATCCTCATATTCATCAAACAATTCTGATTTTGTTTTATTAAACTTCTAGAAATTTGCTTGAGGACTATCATTTTGACTTTCAAATGAATGAATGAAAATAAGTTCCTKCTCATAATMTTCTTGAAAATGTGAAAAGATAACACCATGCACTATTTCACAGTCTAGAGTTCCCATGGATGCATTTTCAAAACCATGATTTTCAAATGAATCAAATAAAACCATTGCCTGTTCATTATCTTTTTGTATTTCTGATTCAAAAACGACATGCGTTGTTTTGTTTCTTTCATGAAACTCTATGTGATTTGTTTGTTCACTACTCGAAGTCTCCATAGATGCGGTTTCAGAATTCTCATCCATGTCTAGGCCACTTAAAATTTGAACAACCACATCAGTCATAGGGGAAGAAAGACAACTTTGAAACACTTTGTCTTGCTAAATATCTTCATCAAGTTTAGGAGAAGGAAAATATCTTTTAACAACAATTTATTGATCGACTTCATCTTCAGCCAGAGGCAGGCTACTATTTGTTCTTAGGATGAATATTCATAAAATTCTTCTATGATTTCATCATTCATACACACTTCATCACCAAAACCATTTTCAAGGTACTTAATGAAATGTTCACAAAATTCACATCAATCTTCAAACACCAAGGATGAAGGATTTGACTCTCCATAATGCTTAAAGAATGTTATATGGAAATCTTTGACAAAGTATAAGTTTCCTAGTTTTAAAACTTCATACCATAATCTTTATTTCCCCTCTAGAGTAGCCATAAACATTTTGACCATCCTCATGAAATTTAATCCTCATCTTACATATGTGCATGTGAAATCTAATCAAGTGCAAGCCAGCATCATTTCCTTTCCCATCTTCAATTTTAGGAAAATACTTTTGCCAATCTATGTGAGGAATACAATTTGGAAAGCCATGAATATGAGAGCATTTCATTGAAGCATACCTTGCATATATTGAACTCATATGCGGACAGTGTAGTTTCTAATGATGTTTTGGAAGCTGCATTCTTCATTGAGAGTGGATTCGCTAGCGAAAATTTAAATTTTTGGATTCTTCTACCAGTGGAATCACCTTCAAACTGATTTTTTGATGTGTGGAGTCGCCAGAGAAGGGATACAACCAATATGTGTCTAAGTGGCTACTGCTCTCAGACCTTAGAACTCAACCATGGCATTATTTCCCAGGGGAAAATTTTCAATTTCATCCCCGACAACAACGCCAAAATGTTAGCATTATGTAATTTTTGTCTAGATGAATAGACAAATGACATAGGTAATTGTTTCAACCTACTTTAGAGCTAGGCACTAGCCTACTCAACTTAGAGAGGGATCTCTCATTCCACTTGATGTTTATTTTTATAATCAGTGGCTACATTTGGTTTGTTTTGAGGGTTTTTATAAATTTGTTGGCAAGAAAGGGGAGGGACACTTAGGGATATGGAGTCAAAATTATGAAATTGAATGAAAACTTTGACTGGCCTGTAGAACTCTCCATAGGATAAAGGCTAAATGAGGCAATGAATATGATTTGTAAATAATATTAACCAAAGTGTAAGAGGAAAGAGATAAAAAATAACTGCATCAGAGCATTACTGAAATGAATTCTGAATTAGTTAGGAAGAAATACACATAGTTTAAATTGCTAGGCCAATAGCATCATAAGATGAATTCTGGGCCTTTGACGCTCCAATTTAAATAGAAGAAGATGCAAATGGAATAGAAGAACACAGGAAATAAATACAATGAAGGAAGACAAAACTCATATCACCACCATTAGAATCTTTTCATAGAGACTCCAAAGCTTCTGCATATGTATTCAATTCTATCCCAGAAAATTACAATGGTGTTCGAAACAACCAAAAAGGTTCCCTTACACTTCTGCCCACACCAATTCATTTGGAGCCTCTAACACTTATACAATTTGAGTTCCTTTAGTGTGCAACCAGTTACAATAACTAAAATGAAACATTTCATCTTCCAAAATAGGTTATAATGATTACAAATGACAGTTTTCAGAAAAAACGTTTCATGATCCCTGCAAATTCCTCTGATGCTCCATCTCTTTCCTCTGCCAAGTTCTCTTTGAAATGTCACTTATAATATTTCAAATTTAATTCCATTTATCCATATTCTCATTAAATATTTGGGAATAATATATTTGAAATCAAAATAATTCCCAAATATTTTTCTATCCTGTAGAATTAAATTTCCACAATTTAATTCATGCTCGTGGTTTTTAAAACCATTTATTTTCTTGCTTCCCATGGTTTTGAAAACCATGGATTGTTTGCTCCATTTACCCTTTCATTGTAAAAAACATTTACTATTACCATTTCACTGCGAAAAACATTTGTTGTGTCATGTTTTTTCCAGTTTATCGTTTCATTGTGAAAACCATTCACTGGTTTCTTTCCCATGGTTTTGAAAACCATGTGTTGTTTACCATATTTAATATTCTTCTTTTACTTTTGTAAAACCTTTGGATAAAAAATTACCCAAGTCTTCCTTTCCCATGCATCTTCCCATTTAATCATTTTCCATGGAAATAAACATTAATATCTTTAATTTGTAAAATGTGAATTTTACCTCTGTAAAACAATTTCACTATGAGGAAGAATTTCTTTATTGGAAATTCCATAATCATTATTGAAAACATACTCCTGGAAAAATTCCTCACATAAACTATATGATAAATGGTTGCATTTATTGTATCGGGCTTGGGCTGGAGTGGTTTAATCCAAACTACTTTTACCCCCGATATGCACCACTTAAAAACAAGTGTCCAAACACAAAACCATTGATTTATTCCCCGACCCGCCTTCACATAATTAACTTCCACGTTAATTCTATGCCTGATATGTATGTGCGCCCTCCATCCAACCTTTGACTTTTCCACATTATAAATTGAAATTCGTGCCCATGATTTGACGTGATTCCATAAATTAAATATTGGATTAAATGTTAATATAAATATTTTAATATAAAAATATTATATTAATAATAATAAACCCTTTTTCTATTTTCTAAGGACTTTGGGCATATGAGGCTTAACACATGACTTTGTGGATAGGATAAGGGTGGTTAATAAAATGAATATTTTTTTATTTTCAATGGGAATATGAAAATAAGGGTAAAAACGAATGAAGTGATGGAACTAAGGGATTTAGATAAGCATTAAGTCTAGGTATATGTTTGGGATATTCACCAAATTTTTTACTCATGGAGGACATGACTATTTTGGATGATCAATTGTGTGAAGGATTTAGGTGATGGGAGCTTGATGGAGTTGGTGAAAAAGTTTCAAAATCTGAGTGGAAACATAACACAAGGACATGATGCTTTGGGAAACATTAATGCAAATGAGCAGGTGATAACATATGATCCTATTGGGGATGCTATCCTCCTTGTGAGGTCGCAAAGAAAAGTAGATCAAGTGCTTGATCTATTGGGTTTCTCCCAAAACATGTGTGTGTACCCTGCTATGACCTGTCACCAGTGTCTGCTGAAAACCAAACTCTGCACACTGCTCTCAACTGGATACTAAACATTGAATACACCATTAAAATCTGACTGTATACACTACTCAAAATCCAAACTAAAAAATGCTTGACCAACAAGATAATTTTCACACTCCTATATACTCTAAAACTATTGAGATGAATACTCAATCAAGTGATTCTAAAGTGTCAATGCAACCAATCAAGCGATTGGCTTCCCAATTTTCCTCTGCTCCCATTTTTCTCAAGCATGCAGACAAATGTAAAAGATGGTAGTTGAAAGAAAAAATTGAATCCAAAATATGAGCTTATGAATGAAACAAACTCCTCCTTCAATGATGATTGTAATAGGATGGCCACAGTATCTTGAAAACCATGAAAACTCATTTCTTTTTTATGAACGAAAACAAGAAGACAAGACTCATTCATAAGTGTGTGTTGCTCTTGCTATATTTCCTCAGTTCTGAGAACATTTTCAAATGAAATGGCAGCAATAGTTTTGTCTACTTTCCCATTCATCTCAACAAAAACATTCATACATTCTTGAACATCTTCAAATGTGATAGCCATATTATGTGCTTCAAGGCTATCCTCTTGTTCATCAAACAATTCTGATTTTGTTTTATTAAACTTCTGGAAATTTCCTTGAGGACTGTTATTTTGAATTTCAAATGAATGAATGGAAATAAGTTCTTGCTCATAATCTTCTTGAAAATGTGAAAATATAACAACATGCACTATTTCACAATCTAGAGTTCCCATGGATACGTTTTCAAAACCATGATTTTCAAATGAATCAAATAAAACCATTGCCTCTTCATTATCTTTTTGTATTTCTGATTGAAAAATGACATATGTTGTTTTGTTGCTTTCCTAAAACTCGATGTGATTTGTTGGTTCACTTCTCGAAGTCTCCATAGATGTGGTTTCAAAATCCTCGTCCATGTCTAGGCCACTTAGAATTTGAACAAACACATCATTCATAGGGGAAGAAAGACAACTTTGAAACACTTTGTCTTGTTGAATATCTTCATCAAGTTTAGGAGAAGGAAAATAACTTTTAACAACAATTTCTTGATCAGCTTCATCTTTAGCCAAAGGAAGGCTACTATATGTTGTTGGGATCAATATTCATAAAATTCTTCTACGATTTCATCATTCATACACACTTCATCACCAAAAACATTTTCAAGGTACTTAATGAAATGGTCACAAAATTCACAACAATCTTCAAACACCAAGGATGAAGGATTTGACTCTCCATAATGCTTAAAGAATGTTATATGGAAATATTTAACAGAGTATAAGCTGCCTGGTTTTAAACCTTCATACCATAATCTTTCTTTTCCCTCTAGAGTATCCATAAACATTTTCACCATCCTCATGAAATTTAATCCCCAGCTTACATATGTGCATGTGAAATCTAATCAAGTGCAAGGCAACATCATTTCCTTTCCTATCTTCAAATTTAGGAAAATATTTTTGCCAATCTATGTGAGGAATACGATTTGGAAAGTCATGATTATGAGATCAATTCATTGGAGTATACCTTGTATATATTGAACTCATCTTTGGACAGTGGAGTCACCAATGATGTTTTGAAAGATGCATTCTTCATTGAGAGTGGAGTCGCCAGTGAAAATTAAAAATTTTGGATTCTTCTACCAGTGGAATCACCTTCAAACTGATTTTTTGATGTGTGGAGTCGTCAAAGCATGGATACAACCAATATGTGTCTAAGTATCTATTTCTTTCATACCTTAGAACTCAACCATGGTGTTCTTTCCCAGGGAAAAATTTCCAATTTCATCCTCGACAATGGCGCCAAAATGTTAGCACTATGTATTTTTTGTCTGGTTGAATAGAAAAATGACAGAGGTAAATGTTTCAACCTACTTTAGAGCTGGGCACTAGCCTACTCAACTTGAAGAGGGATCTCTCGTGCCACTTGATGGTTTTTTTTTATAATCAGTGGATACATTTGTCTTGTTTTAGGGGTTTTTATAAAGTTGTTGGCAAGGAAGGGGAGGGACACTCAGGGCTATGGAGTCAAAATTCTGAAATTAAATGAAAACATTGCCTGGTCTATAGAAATATCTAGAGGATAAAGGCTAAATGAGCCAATGAATATGACTTTTAAATAATATTAAGTAGAGTGTGAGAGGAAAGAGATAACAAATAACCACATTAGAGCAGTACTAAAATGAATTATGAATTAGTTATGAAGAAATACACACAGTTTAAATTGCTAAGCCAAGAGCATCATAATATGAATTATGGGCCTTTAAATCACCAATTTAAACTATAGAAGAAGATGCAAATGGAATAGAAGAACACAAGAAATACATACGATGAAGGAATAAAAAACTCATATCACCACCATTAGAATCTTTTCATAAAGACTTCAAAGCTTCTGCATATGTATTCAATTCTATCTTAGAAAATTACAATGGTGTTCGAAACAACCAAAAAGGTTCCCTTGCAGTTCTGCCCACAATAATTCATTTGGAACCTATAACACTTATACAATTCTATTTCCTTCAGTGTGCAACCGGTTACAATAATTGAAATGAAATGTTTCAGCATCCAAAACTGGTTATAATGATTAGAATGACAGTTTTCAGAAAAAACGTTTCATGATCCCTGCAGATTCCTCTGACGCTCCAGCTCTTTCCTATGCCACGTTTTCTTTGAAAGTTCACTTATACTGTTTCAAATTTATTTCCATTTATCCATATTCTCATTAAATATTTGAGAATAATATATTTGAAATAAAAATAATTCCCAAATATTTTTCTATCCTGTAGAATTAAATTTCCATAATTTAATTCATGCCCATGGTTTTTAAAACCATTTATTTGCTTTCTTCCTGTGGTTTTAAAAACCATGTATTGTTTTCTCCATTTACCCTTCAACTTTAAAAAACATTTATTGTCACCATTTCACTGTGAAAAACATTTATCGTGTCATGTTTTTTCCAATTTATTGTTTTACTGTCAAAACCATTTACTGGTTTCTTTCCCATTGTTTTGAAAACCATGTGTTGTTTACCATCTTTAATATTCTTCTTTTACTTCTATAAAACCTTTGGATAAAAAATTACCCAAGTCTTCCTTTCACGTGCATCTTCCCATTTAATCATTTTCCATGGAAATAAACATTAATCTCTTTAATTTGTAAAATGTGAATTTTACCTCTGTAAAACAATTTCACTGTGAGGAAGAATTTCTTTATTGGAAATTCCATAATCATTATTGAAAATATACTCTTAGAAAAATTCCACACATAAACTATATGATAAATGGTTGCATTTATTGTATCGAGATTGGGATGGAGTGGTTTAATCCAAACTACTTTTACCCCCGATATGCACCACGTAAAAACACGTGTCCAATCACCAAACCACCGGTTTATTCCCTAGACCACCTTCACATAATTAACCTTTGTGTTAATTCTATGCTCGATATGTATGTGTGCCCTCCATCCAACCTATGAATTTTCCACATTGTAAATTGATATTCGTGCCCATGATTTGAGGTGATTCCATAAATTAAATATTGGATTAAATATTAATATAAATATTTTAATATAAAAATATTTGTATTAATAATAATAAACCCTTTTTCTATTTCCTAAGGACTTTGGGCATATGAGGCTTAACACATGACTTTGTGGATAGGATAAGGGTTCTTAATAAAAGGAATATTTTTTATTTTCAATGGGAATATGAAAATAAGGGTAAAAATGAATGAAGTGATGGAACTAAGGGATTTAGATAAGAATTAAGGTTAGGTATAGGTTTGGGATATTCGCCAAATTTTTTACTCATGGAAGACATGACTATTTTGGATGATCAATTGAGTGAAGGATTTAGGTGATGGGAGATTGAAGGAGTTGGTGAAAAACTTTGAAAATCTGAGTTGAAAAATAACACAAGGATAAGATCCTTTGGGAAAAATTAATGCAAATTAGAAGTTGATAACACTCTGGTCACTGAAGTCTGATCTAACAGACATCGGGTATTCATGGTTGGTGATCCAACATCCATTTTCGCTCCTCCTTCTTAGCTTTGGATTTCTAAAACATCTAAGTGTCAAAGGCCATGAACTTTGATCCTTCTGTGAGCCTTGATGTATGGGATCTTGCCTATGCATCTCAGAACGCTATCTCTCCTGAGCTTTGATCTCTGCATACTATTTTCTTCTTTATCAGAGCTTACATTGATCTGTTTTTTCCATCGATGCACAGTCTAATGTTTCCATCAATGAAAATCACACTCTACCTATAAACATGCCAACCATCTACCCCTTTGGCATTGATGGCAACCCTGAAGGACTTCATTTTTCTACTTAGATGCAATGTTCTACTTAGATCTCCAACTGTAGCATCCATAACACACCTTTTCTTCCCCTTTGACATCAATGTCAAAGAAAACATGATCCCCCTGAGTTGTTGCAGTAATTTTTGGAGGTATCATATATTCAAATAATACATAATCCCCCTGACAGGATGGACCCTCTTAGGTTGATAATGGGTTCACACCCTACTTCTCGCGTAGATACTCAAACTAAGATTTTGCAAGAGGTTTAGTGAAGATATCAACAATCTGATCTTTGGAAGGAATATAATGCAAAGAAACAACAATGTTGGTCACTTGTTATCTTAAGAAGTGATACTTGATGGACCTATATGCTTGGTCTTTGAGTGAAACACATGTTTTTTTAACAAATTGATTGCATTGGTATTATCACAATGAATTGGGATTGGTGCAGTACATTTTACCTCCAAGTCTGCAAGTGTCGTAATCATCCACAATACTTGGGTACAGTATGTGGCAACTGCAATTTATTAATCTTCTGTAGTTGATAAGGAAATGGAACCTTGCTTGTTTCTCAACCATGATACATGAGGATCTCCTAAGAAGAATTCACCTCCACTTGTTCTTTTCCTTTCATCCACATAGTTAGCCCAATCATCATCTGAATAGATTGATAGTTGAAAATTTTGATTCCTAGGATACCATAGGCCATAGTCCATTGTTCCTTTCAAATATCTGAATATTCTTTTGACAACTAACAATTGACTCTATTTAGGTGCAACCTTATACCTTCCTACCATTCCAACAACATGCATTATGTCTAGACGGGATGTTGTGATGTAAAATAGGTTTCCTATCATAGACCTATATGAACACTGATCAACATCAGGTGAATCATCATCTTTGCTTAACTTACATCCAGTGACCATAGGTGTGATCATAGGCTTAGAATCTTCCATTTGAAACCTTTTCAACATTTCTCTTAGATGTTTTTCTTGAGAAATAAATATTCCTTCAGAGCTCTGAATAATTTGTAGGCCAAGAAAAAATGATAGTTCCCCTATCATAGACATTTCAAATTTAGATTGCATGGAAAAATAAAACCATTTTACCAATGAAGCATTATTACTGCCGAAGATGATGTCATCTACATAGACCAACACAATGAGCAGATCATTACCTTCTGTTTGATATATAGATTCATGTCAATTGTTCCTCTCTTGAACCCTTTTTCTTGTAGATACGTATCCAGTCTATGATACCAAGAATGAGGAGCCTGTTTCGACCCATATAAGGCTTTCTTCAACCTGCAGACAAAGTCAAGGTTATCTTATAGTTGGAAATCCTCTGGTTGTTCCATATAGACTTCTTCTTTTAGATCTCCATTTAGAAAAGATGAATTGACATTCATTTGATAGACTTTAGAATGTTTATGACAAGCATAGGCAAGAAACATTCTAATAGCTTCTAATATTGCTACAGGTGCAAATGTTTCATCAAAATCTAGTCCTTCTATTTGAAAATACCCTTTACAGACCAATTGGGATTTATTTCTTACAATATTTCCTTGCTCATTCATCTTATTTTTGTATACCCATTTGGATCCTATTACATTTTTATTTGTTGGCCTAGGAATGAGTTCCCAAGTGTCATTCTTTTCAATCTGGTCCAGTTCCTCATTCATTGATTTTAACCAGTTTACATCTTCACTGGCTTCATTGAAGTTCTTGGGTTCCACTATGGATATGAAGGCTATATGTGATTTCTCGGTGTTTTTGATTATCCTTCTCTTGGTTTGTACACCTTTGTCTTTCTCACCAATTATTTGACTTGCAGCATGATTCTTTTGAGTAATTCTGGAGGAGGAATTTAATGTTGTCTATTGATTTGAGTCTGCCTGAGTATCTGCATATTCATCTGACTCAGAGTCTTCTTGTTCTGATTTTTGGACCTATTCATCTTCAACTTCACCTATATCCTCTATTGTTGATTCAATATTGTTCACCTCTCTTAATGGGACTCCTTCATCAACTTTTATGTCAATACAATCAACCAATTTATGTAGCCTCTTATTATAGCATCTGTATCCTTTACCATTTGTAGCATACCCTAAGAAGATTCCTTCATTAGCCCTTTCATCATACTTTCCAAGGTTCTCATTATTGTTCATTATGTAGCACTTAATCCCAAAGACTTTGAAGTGTGTGATTGTAGCAGGTCTTCCATGCCACAGTTCATAGGGTGTCTTGTCACTTTGTGATCTGAGGTGAGCTTTATTGAGAATATGGACTATTGTGTGTATTTCTTCTACCCAGTAGGTTTGACCAATTTTCTTCTCATTCATCATTGACCTGGCCATTTGTTGAACTATTCTGTTTTTCCTCTCAACTACTCCATTTTGTTGTGGGGTTCCTGGGATTGTGTACTCTCTTTTGATCCCATGTTTATCACAAAACTCCTTGAAATCACTTGACATAAATTATCCACCTCTGTCTGATCTCACAACCTTTAATCTGTTGCCTGTTTGATTCTCAGTTAAAGCCTTAAATATTTTAAATTTCTCAAATGCTTTAGCTTTTTCTTTGAGGAAAGAAACCCAATTTAGTCTGGAGTAATCATCAATGATCAACATGAAGTAGTTTTCCTTCCCCGTGCCTTCTTGTCTTGATGGTCCACATAGATCCATATGAGCTAATTGGAGTGGTTTCTCTATTGACGTAGAATTCTTGGTTTTAAACTATGTCCTGGTTAGCTTTCCTTCTTGACAGGGTTTACAGACAAAATCTTGTGGATTTGATATTCTTGGAATATCTTTTACTGCCTCAATATTTTTGAGCTTTATTAAGTGGTCAAAGTTTATATGTCCAAGTCGCCTATGCCATAACCAGCTCCCATCATGTTTCCTTAGATGACACTCTTCTCTATCTTCTTTCAACACATATACATTATTATCTGTCCTTATGCCTTTAGACACCACTTGTCCTAAATTTACAGACATTATATTACAATCTTTGGAAGTGAACACCACTTCACATCCTCTGTCACACATTTTACTTACACTGATAAAATTATGTTTCAACCCATCTACAAGCAGGACATCTTGGGCTTTTCCTTTTCCATTACTTAAACTCACCATCCCTTTATCCTTGATTTTACTTGGTTCATCATTTCCAAAGGTCACATTTCTTGTTTTTCCTTTACTTATAGACATAAATGTATCCATGTCTCCAGTCATGTGCTTGGAACATCCACTATCTATATACCAAGGGTCTTTTTGTTTTTGAGCTGAAAGTACTAGACCACAATTTTTACTCTCTTTCTTTTTCCATGTGCTGACATTTTTAGCTAAGGATTTTATCTTTGTATCTATTTTGTAATTCTTCAAATGGCAGTTTGTAGCTTTGTGGCTGAAGTTATGACAATTGTAACATTCAAGATCATTGTTCAGTAGGTCAAAGTGATTGGTGCTACGTTGTCTATTCATTGGTTGCTTAGTTCTATGTTGTAAAGAATGTGTATTTATTGACCTCGTCAGTTGCATGTTTCTAAAATTAATTTGACAATTTGCAATCTTATGACCAAAATTAGAACAGTAAAAGCAGTAACCATAGAAGAAATTTCGGTACCTGAAGGGTCGTCTTCTTCTTGGAAATTGTTGCTCCATCTTCTGACCTCTTTGTTTTTTATCAAGGATTATCTTGTCTTTATTATATTTTGGTGACAAAGTACTCTCATGGTCTGATTGTCTACTGACTTGGAACTTGATCATATTTATTGTCTCTTTTCTTTATGTTTCTTTGTTTCTTGAACCACTTACATAGCCTAAACCATTCTTCAACAAAGGATATCTTTGTTTGTTCATAATGTCATTTAGTTCTTGTTACACATTATTTTGGTCACCCTGATGATGATTCTACAAGCATGTGTTCAGGCTCTCAAAATGATCTTTTGCTTGAGAAAAGTAACTGCTTTATTCCTCTACAAAACTGATTTTTAGAAGGACGTCGTAGGCTGCATGTAGTACACAGTGCGAAAATCATTGATTTCCATAGGCTTCTCTATAGCTGGCTCATGGGATTTTTGGAGGTTTCTATATAGGCAGGGTGCAGCGACGCTTGAAAGCTAAAATAAGACAGAAGTTCATGAAGTTTCTAGAAGGATAATCTTCTAGAATGCGAGGTGGCATCCATATGATTGTGATCCTACTGGATTCTCTGATTTGGTGGGATCATCCTCATCCCTTTAACCACTTCACCTTCTCCTATATAATGATGGGTTTCTCATGGAAAAGGTTAAGCAAGATTAAGCAAATAATTGTTGAAAGAATAAGCTGAAGACTATGTGAAGAATCTTGTCTCAATTGATGCTTGAGGTCTTTATTTTTCCATAAAGCTTTTGTGGATCATCTTCATGCAAATTTCATAGCTAGTGTATGTGTGTGTTGGAATGAAGGACCACTGAAAGGGAACTTGTGACTGTTGAAAAGTCACCAAGAAACATGTGTCTAATTTATTTTTCCCTTAAATAAATTGGACAATAAATATTAGTCTATTATTTCATTCATAACTGAGTGAGTTGGATTTGTAACAAAATCATAAGTGTAGTTAAGTGAGTTAATATTAGTTGTACTATTTGTAACTAAACATGCACTAGTGAGAGTTCAGTTAATTCGTGAACTCACATGCAACTGAAGATTTGCCACAGTTAACTACATGCATATCATATCCAGTGGAGACCCAGTTGAGATAACAGGTGAAAGGGACAATTGGCTATAAGTTGTGATTTGTTCACACATGCAGTGGATATGCTTATGAGCATGTGCAAACAAGGCAATTGTATTCATTCGATTCATTGTGAGAATTCAAATTGCAAAGTTTGTGCAGAGGAGGCAGGTTGTTTGGACACGGAAATTGGCGCATGTATTTTCTAATTTGTGTATGACAATGTGAGGCAATTGTATTGTACTGGGAGCTCTTGGATTAGAGTTTTGTATGAGATTGTTTCACGATTCATGATATACATAATATATGATAGTGGGGTTTTTAGCTTTACGCTTTCTCCGTAAAACTTCTGTGTTGTGTGTTATTGATATTTCACTTTGTGCATTGTGGTTGTGATCGTGGTTTAATTGCTTCCACAAGAATAATACTAGAAGCGATTCTATATTTAACAAGTGGTAGAAGTTGTTAGATCAAGAGAATAGCAGGAATACATTAATTTGTATCAAAATTTCTACATGGTAGGAGAGCCACGGAGGCCACAGAGTCATAGAAGTGAGGTGTGAACGTAATTGCATTCTCACAGGTCCCATCTCTAGTAGGGTGCGAACCGTAGTACTGAAAACTACGGTCATTTTCAGGAACAGTAATTCTCGTACCCTAGACAAAGACAAGGTGAAAACTTCATTGGCATTCTCACAGGCAAATACACTAGCAGGGTGCGAACTTCCCTCAGCCTAACAGTGAAGGAGGATGCAAACTTGACAGGTCATTCTCGCAGGCTACAATGGAGCAGGGTGCAAACTTGACAGGGCATTCTCGCAGGCTACAGTGGAGCAGGGTGCGAACTTGACAGGCAAGTTCACAGGATATACATAGGTAGGGTGTGAACTTCCCTCAGGTTGCTCTCAGGTGGGGTCCAAACTTCCCAGGAAAGAGGAAAATGAAGGGGTTGAGTTTTGGGTTGGATAACATTCAAATTTGCAAGATTTTCTTGGTGTGACACTTGATTCAAGATCGAAATGTCTTTCAATGGCTTGAGGTTGGAGTATGCACTCGAGGGCAACACTAACTACATTGCTTGGAAGGATAGGATGGAGGCAGTGCTCGAAGATAATGGCTTGAAGGGTTACATTGATGCAGATGTTCCTAATCTAGATGCGATAGATAATGCAAATCTTGATGCATGGCAAAAGAAAGTGGCAAAGGCGAGGAGGATTCTGTTGGAGGGTGTATGAGATCACATTGTATCAAGTCTCCATGGGAAAACCACACCATATGAAATGTGGAAGGTTTTGAAAGATATGTTCCAAAACAGTAACGACCATAGGAAATTGGCGCTCAAAGATAAAATCAAGAAGATCAGGATGGAGAAAGGTGACACCATTCCAAAATATCTCACAAAGTTTGTCCAATGTCGAGATGAACTTGGAAGTGTGGGAATAACAGTTGTTGTTGATTATTTGGTGAGCTTGGCGCTCCTAGGGCTTCCTAAGAGTTGGCACAGTTATCAAGACTCTATCAATGGAAGGGAAAAATTATCGTATTAGGAACGACTATGGTCGGATCTGGTGCAAGAGGAGTTCAGGCGGAACACCAGAGATGGATCTTCATCAAAGCATGATGATGAAGAGGATTTTTCTCAAAATGCATATAGAGATGGGCGATGATGGATGATACAGTGCAACTGGTATTGGTACCATTACCTTTCAGAGGAAGTTAGGTAAACCATTTCAATTGAAAAATGTTATGCATGTTCCAAGTCTGAAGAAAAACTTGGTCTCAGTCGCAATGTTGGAGGACATAGGCTATGATGTTGTTTTTAGAAGTGGTAAAGCCTACCTATGACATAAAGCAACAAGTCAAGTCAAGAAGATAGGGATTTGAGTTAAGAATCTCTACATGATGGAGGTATATGGCTACAATGCCATGATAGGCAAGGTAGAAAAATTGGTGAGTCGGGATGAAGGCAAATTATGGCACAGGAGATTGGGCCATATTCATCATGGAGCCTTGAAGATCATGCAGCAAATATCTATTGGAATTCCAAGGGGAACACTTGCTCAGTTATATCAATGCAAGGGGTGCACCCTGGGGAAGTATGTAAAGTCCACCTTTCATGAAAAGGAGAACCGTGCTTCGGTGATCCTGGAGAGAATTCACATGGATGTGTGTGAACCATTCTCGGTTGCTTCAACAACAAAAAATAGGTATTATGTTATTTTTGTTGATGAATTTTCTCGTAAATGCTGGATATTCTTCATGCAGAAGAAGGATCAGACATTCTCAAAGTTTTATGAGTTTGAAGCATTGGTAGAGAAAGAGTCGGGGAAGAAAGTGAAGGCTCTAAGGAGTGATAATGGTGGAGAATACATCTCTAACGAATTCAAAGACTTCTGCAGCAGAGAAGGAATTCGAAGATAACTCATAGCACCTCATAACCCACAACAAAATGGGGTCATGACGAGAAAGAACAGAATGATCATGGGTGCAGCATGAGCGATGTTGCATGATCAGGGCCTACCAATGAATTTGTGGGTAGAAGCATGCAATACTGCAGTTTATGTGCAGAACCGTTGTCCTCATAGAGTACTTGGCAAGAGTACACTTGAAGAAGCTTTTACTGGTAAGAATCCTGATGTTTCGCATTTAAATTTTTTTGGCTCATCTTTTTTTGTGCATGTGAACAAGGATGCCAGGAAGAAGCTGGAACTAACTACTAAAGTTGGGATATTTGTGGGGTACATAGAAACACCCCATAATTATAATGTGTATATGTTGAAGAGTAAGATGACTGTTATGCGACAGGATATAAAATTCGATGAGGGGAAAGCCATGCGGTTGTCGCTTGAGAGGGAGCTAGACTTGCATGCAGAAGAGGAACTGTTGGTTCCCAAGGATGAGTCTCAAGATGTGGATCAACCAAATGAGGAGGTTCATGGAGTGGAGGAAACCATTCAAGTAGAGACATCCATCAAAAATGGCAGAAAGCACTGATCTAGATTATTTTCGGCACAAAATCAGAGCAGAGATATCCAGATTATTTTCGGCACGAAATGAGAGCGGAGATATAATAAAGAAATGCACAGAGATATTGCAGATATCCAATAGTATAACAGGAATGTATCAGAGATGCAACCATAAACAAAAATATACAGTAATACACGATTTCTATTAATCAGAGAAATGTACAGAGACTGTAAAAATACAGAGTGAAAGACTCGCTAGAATGGTGGCAGCTTATCTCTGAGAAGAGATGTGACAGCTACTCACATTCGCAAGAAGATGATTACAATGAGGCTCTGAAGTCCCTTTTAAAATAAATGGGAATTCCAAAAGTCATATACATCCAAAAACCTAACCCTAGGAGATGAACCACCAAAAGTCATGTGGGCCCCGTTTGGGTAAGTGAGTACATCAACTTCCTGGGGTCGTAACTTTTGCATACAATCTCCGTTTTAGGCCTGTGATAGCTCGTTGGAAAGGTATTGTCGAGGAGATTCATTTTGGGGGATAAATTATGCCTTTATCTATCATTGAGAACCTATATATCGAAAAACCTTCATTTAGACCCTCAAAATGGCCCCGGAAGTTAAAACCTGCTAAAAATAGTAAATTGCCATAATGGCCAGAAAACTATTTTGAGGCATTTGGAAAAGGTGGGTGGCCACTGATATCCACTTGGATCAAGCACACCATGGAAGATGAGAGATTGAGACTAGATGTTGCACAGAATATAGGAGCCCCTATTTCACAACGCAGACAGAGACAGTCTCCTGATCGATTTGTTGGATACATGGCTCTCATGAGAAAATGTATTATGATTGAACCATCTTCCTTTCAGGAAGCAGTGCAAGACCGCACTTGGGTTGATGCTATGGTAGAGGAGTATGACTCCATTGTAAAAAATAGTGTATGGGAAATTGTCCCAAGACCGATTGATAAATCAGTGGTAGGTTCGAGATGGATCTACAAGGTAAAGCAAGTTGTTGATGGGAGTGTGGAGAAATACAAGGCCAGGTTTGTGGCTCGGGGCTTCTTGCAGATTGAGGGGATAGATTATGGTGAGACCTTTGCACCTGTTGCAAGGTAATCTTCCATAAGATCCATCCTTGCACTCTCAGCGTAGATGGGCTAGCTCATTCATCAGATGGATGTAAAAACTACGTTCCTCAATGGGATCATTGAGGAAGAAGTGTACATTGAGAAGCCAGAAGGTTTTGAGACCTTTGACAGAGATTCGCATGTGTGCAGACTCAAGAGAGCACTGTATGGGCTGAATCAAGCACTCTGTGCTTGGTACACTCGGATAGATAGCTATTTCACCGGATTGGGCTTCACCAAAAGTGAAGCAGATGCAAACCTATACCAAATTGTGGTGGAGGGTAATATTTTAATCATTGTGCTTTATGTTGATGATTTAATATTGACTGGTGATGAGCAGCTGATATGCTCATGCAAGGAGGACCTTGCAAAGGAGTTCAAGATGAAGGATTTGGGCCTTCTTCATTATTTCATTGGATTGGAAATATGGCTGCGAGATGGTGAACTTTTTGTGTCTCAAGGAAAGTATACAAGAGAGATACTAGGTAAGTTTCACATGGAGGGCTGCAAACCCATGGATACTCCTCTTCCAGGAAACTGGAGGAAAGAGGATGCTACTTTTGGAGAAGTAGTGGATGCTATTGTCTATCGACAGTTAGTGGGTTCACTAATTTATTTAGTGAATACGAGACCAGACATTTTCTACGCAGTTAACCAACTAAGTCAAGCGATGGTTAAGCCTACCAAACTCTTTTGGAAGGTGGGTAAGCATGTCCTAAGATATATGAAGGGCACATCTGAGTATGGATTATGGTA
>ML793764.1:281406-300666 GCA_009831015.1 Picea engelmannii
TTTTATTTCATTCATAACTGAGTGAGTTGGATTTGTAACAGAATCATAAGTGTAGTTAAGTGAGTTAATATCAGTTGTACTAGTTGTAACTAAACATGCACTAGTGAGAGTTCAGTTAATCAGTGAACTCACATGCAACTAAAGATTCTCCACGGTTAACTACATGCATATTAGATCCAATGGAGACCTAGTTGAGATAACAGGTGAAAGGGACAGTTGGCTATCAATTGTGATTTGTTCACACATGTAGTGGATATGCTTATGAGCATGTGCAAATGAGGCAATTGTATTCATTCAATTCATTGTGAGAATTCGAATTGTAAAGTTTTTGCAGAGGAGGCAGGTTGTCTAAACATGGAAAATGGTGCATGTATTTGCTAATTTATGTATGACAGTGTGAGACGATTGTGTTGTACTGAGAGCTCTTGGATTAGTTTTTTGTATGAGATTGTTTCATGATTCATGATATACATAATATATGATAGTGGGGTTTTTAGCTTTACGCTTTCCCGGTAAAACTTTTGTGTTGTGTGTTTTTTATCATGGTTTAATTGCTTCCACAAGAATAATAGTAGAAGTGATTCTGTATTTAACAAGTGGCAAAAATTGTTAGATCAGGAGAATCGCAGGAATACATTAATTTGTATCGAAATTTCTATAGTGACATCAAGGTAGTTTGGTTGTATCTTCCACTTTTACTTAATATAATATGGTGGCATGTGTCTTTCCCATAAAATCATTCTCATTTTATTATATGACTCCTTGATCACATGTTTAGGCTTTCATTGAATCTACTATTATTTCTTTCACTTTGGTTGGTTTGTGTCATTGCAGATCTGATTTCACAAGAGCACCAGAGCGAAGAGAGGACAACAAAGACATAAGGAAGCAATATTTAAAGGTATGCCACCCATTCCTTCTTTTATAGTAAATTCGATGATCATAGCTTAGGGAAAGCACCATGTCCCATCCTGTTTTGTTCTAGATCGAGGTGGATCTAGGGAGATTAGTTCATGTCTGCATTTACTGATTTATGCAATAATAGTTATGCTGAGGCTTTAATGCTTGGAATATTTTGGAGATACAGTGCTTTAAACTTCTCCATCTCTTTTCTTGTTTTTACTACCTCTTCTTCCAAGGCTTCACATATTGCCTTCTTTTCTGATAAATGTTGTTTCAGAATGTCCTCTATCTTATTTGCCTCTTCTAACTCCACTTTTAGCAAGGCAAAGTATTCATTATTTTTTATAACATTCTTCTCAAAGTACATCAACAACTGTTTTTGTTTTCTCTTCTTGAGTTTGAGTCTGTCAATATCTTCTAAGGCACTAATTAGTTCACCTTCCATATCAACCACAACTTCTTCATCATTAACATCACTTCCATTGTTTTTATTATCATAATCCTCTTTGGCCATAAGCACAAAGTCATCAACCTTATATTCATGGGAAGAGTCATTGTCTGTGTCTTTTGAAGAGTCATCATTGTTTACACACAAAATTTTATTTTTACCAAATCTCCTGGGTTTGTACTTCTTTTCACCTTCAGAATTTTGATCTTGCTTCTTGTGTGGAAACTTAGATGCAAAGTGACCTATCTTTCCACAGTTAAAACACTTGAAGGGAAAATTTCCTTGATACTTGCCTGATCCTTTCTTTAGTCTTCTCACAAATTTTTCTTCAATTTCATCAGGCTCAGATTCATCATTCTTATCTTCTTTAAAATAAGATTCTCTAGTGTTGGATTTATCTTTACCTATCCTCACTTCATATGCAGTCAACATTACTAGAAGTTTATCAAAAGCCAAAGTTTTTATATCATTGAATTCTTCTATAACAGAGACCTTTGGGTTGAACCTATCTAGCAGAGATCTCAAAATTTTCTGAACTAAAGAGGCTTCCTCAATTTTTTCACCAAGATATTTCATTTCATTTACTAGTTCTTCAACTCTCAGAAAGTACTTCCCAATAGTTTCATTTTATTTCATCTGTATTTGTTCAAAATTTACTCTATAGGTTTGAAGCTTGGCATCCTTTACCTTCTCATTACCTTCATAACTGCTAATGCGTTTGTCCCACATGTCTTTGGCAGTTGCTAAGTGCATAACTTTTACAAATTTTGCTTCTGCAAGCCCACTCAGAATAACATTCATAGCCTTAGCATTGAAGCTGAATTTTAGCTTGTCATCCTTATTAGCTAGTACAATTGGCTTTACATAACCAGTGTCTACCACTTCCCAAACATCTTCACCTAAAGCCATTATGTAGGTTCTCATCCTAACTTTTCAGAAGGAAAATTTTATTCCATTGAATAGATGGTCCTTATTGGTTGAAATTCCTTCATGACTTGACATGTTTAAGCTTATTGATCTACCTTTAAATAAAAGGAATTGTCTCTGATACCAATTGTTGGACAATTGATAGGGTGGGTCAATTAGTTGTTACTGTGCTTAAACAATTATGCCCATTTTAAACTCTTTATAGGACACTCAATGATAATCACAATAATGCAGGGAAGTGAGCAATAGAATATTCAACATCAATCACAGACATGAAATACACAGAGACAAATATTTCCTGAGGAAACCCATAAAGGGAAAAACCTCTTCTTCTTGATATGATAAGTAATCTTTATTTTCTGTACATTATCATTCTTATGAGCTCCAACTCCTCTTGAGGCTACAACCTCTATTTTACAAGAAATAACTTTCTGAGAGC
Source organism: Picea engelmannii (assembly GCA_009831015.1). Lineage (NCBI taxonomy): Eukaryota > Viridiplantae > Streptophyta > Pinopsida > Pinales > Pinaceae > Picea > Picea engelmannii. The sequence goes on from ML793764.1 coordinate 284,124, forward strand.
ACTAACTCTTTGTTTTCTCTAGCACCCACTAGAAGGAAACACCAACTCCCTAAGTGTTCCAGCACCAATTGGATGGAAGCACCAACTTCCATTCACATAGGAACCAACCTATATAACATAGAACAATAGTTCTCCCTTGCACCATATTGCCACCCTAGTTTTTATGGATGCAACCAGATGGAAGCTACAACTCCCTGTGTTAAAGAACCCACTTGAAAATTTGAGGACACTAGTCCTCCCTAGCACCTCCCTACCACCCTAAAATATAAATATTTTCTTTTAATAATTTTATCACAGTGATACAACATTTATCTATGGTTTACCAGTCTCATCACTATTCTACTACACTTCTCTGCTCTCCTACATCTGTGTCTCTCTACACTCATGAATCACTCTCAACAGTAGCAACCATCTCTTCTATGTTTTTCATTTTTATACTCTCTATGCACCTTCTACCTGCTTCAAGCACAGTGCCTCTGCATGCTGTTTACAACACCATTGTTCTTCCCTACAAGTTGTTCACTACAACTCTTCCTCACTCTTGCATTGCTCCAACAGAGTCACTTCACTTCCTTGTTCTTCATGCTTTTCTCTCGTCAAGTCATCTCCTGATCATCATGGAACCTCCTCATATTCTTTGGTGGTTAGCTACATGTGTTCATCATTACTGGGCATTATGATAAGATTCCTTAGCTTCTCTAGCAATCAATACTCTTCATATTCTCTATCAGTTACAGCCAGTCAACTATGGCTTCTTAGGCTTCAAATCCCCTTCCTTCTCATGACCACTGGTGGTGACCAAGAACTTTATTAAAAAAGGCACTACTAGATTTTTGTCTAGTGAGCACTGGCTCTGTTTCAAAATATGACCTTGGGCTATGAGATTCATGTGACCACACAATTGTGAGCATGTCCAAAGTTGGTTTAGACCAAACCTCTTTTGTCCCCGCAATTCACTACGAACCTCCATGCATCCTTTCTCCAAAACCATGGTTTCAATTGCGGCATGCTCTTGAAAAATTAAGGCCCGAGCATGTTCTGGCCCCACAATAGAGCATGATCATCGATCTATCGATCTTGATGGTTCTATTGAACAGATGGTTTATATATATCCTCTCAAGTCAATAAACCAGATCTCTCCTTCCTCCATCAATGACTGAGGTTTCCTTCGTGATCCGGGCTACAGGAGTTTCAACTCTCAAAACCTGTTGTCGTTGATTGGATATCTTCTAGAATGGAAGATCTACTGACATTTGTCCTCTTCAATCAATGTCTCTGCCTTATTTCCTTTGTCCAAGTTCAATCCTTGGTCTTAGTGATAAGATGACACGTGTCCCTCCAAACCAACAGATGAATCGATTTCACGATCTGGGCTCCGGGAGTTTCAATTCTCAAGTTCTCGTTTGCTCCCGGAGAATTTCACCCGGAGTCCATAATCCAACGATGGGTGTCCCTCTCAAATCAATGGTCTATATCTCCTTCATGTCTCTAGAATTCAGAGATTTCAATTCTCAAACTCTCATTCATCCTTCCTTTTCTTTTTCCTAGAGTTGACAATCCACTGAAGTGTGTCCTCTTTAATCCAATGACTATCCTCCACTCTGGGACTTCAGCCTTCAGGACTTTGGGTCTTTGGGTGAGTACTGGTGGTAAAAATCCCAAAGAAAAACTCCCAGAGTGATGTAAATCTTGTGTCACTTGATGATGTGTCATGAGCCGAGCAGCTACCATGTGTCACTTAGATTTGTGATTTCCACTTACCTAAAATGCCTAATCAAATTGACACTTGTCATTTTCTGATTGCACCACATGTGCTTGTTGACATAGTATACCACCTGTCCTTGTTGACATGGTCTACCATGATCTAATGATCATTGTCTAATCTCCATATCCGACGATTTATGAAACTTCACATTCCGAGGATTTCAAATCTCAAACTTTCCTAAGTGTAAACTCCTCACAACTCTATATTTGAAGTGAATGTTGTTTGTTTGATCAAGATATTAGATCGATAGCTATGATCGAATTGTGATTTCATGTGTCAGGTGTTTGAACGTGAGCCAACCCTGACTCTTCCAAATCTTGATATCCAAAATTTTCTCCAGATCAATGACCCACAGTCCTCTATGATCCAACGGTCTGGATTTTATTGGGACTCAACATTTTGCGAAGTTGGAGGACTACTCACCTTTGAATTTTCCATTTCACAAGTTAGCAAAATGATAATCTCTTCCCATGTGTCCTCTGGATCCAACAGTTTGGATCTCATCATGATTTCGCATTTCGCGGAGTTGGAGGATGGCTCTCGACCATTATCCTCTTCACAGTTATACTAGATCCAATAGTTGTTGGTCCTCGGTGCTCAGATCCAATGAATCAAATTTGTACTTCTCCTATATGCTTCCTCTGGTCACTAGACTTTGATCTAACAGACATCGGGTATTCAGGATTGGTGATCCAATGGACACTATCGCTCCTCCTCCTGAGCTTTGGCTTTCTCAAGTCTCTAAGTGTCAAAGGCCACGACCTTTGATCCTTCTGGGAGCCTTGATGTATGGGATCTCTTCTACACATCTTAGAATGCTATCTCTCTTGAGCTTTGATCTCTGCATATTGTTTGCTTCTTCACCAGACATTACATTGTTCCTATTTTTCCATCAATGCACACTCTGATATTTCCATCAATGACAAGCACACTTTGCCTGTAAACATTCCAATAGGATCTGCTCCTACCATTGTAAAGTTTGAATTACCACCTCTGTGTAGTGTATATAACTGACTACTACTAGATGAATTCATACTTCCACTTGAATATCCACTAGTCCCTTTTTCTATTGGAATCCTTCTACTTTTAATTGTTGGTTTTCTAAAAGACTCTTTCTTTTCTGATGTCTTAGTCGCACATGGGGTTGTGAGTTCCACACTAATTCTGATCTGGAATGGAGATCCTTCTTCTACATTGAACTCTTGACCTATTGTTTTTCTCTCATATTTGGTGCACAGGATTTCCTAAATATGATACGAAGCATAGAGATCATCTACCTGTTCTTCATCACTTTCCAAGCCTTCCCACTCAACTACTTCCCTCTTTTTCCTATTAATATTATATTGGTAGGGTGTTTTGTTGCACGTCGTTCTCTCTTTGTTCATTATCTCATTGATGTATTATTCATCCATCACAATGGGGTCCATTTCTTCCTTCTTCATACCTCTATCCATATCCTTCTCCATATCTCATATCGTCCTTAGTGTTTCCCCTAGTCTCCTCATGAGCGTAGAGTTATTTAGCTTTCAGACTCCATTGTCATCACTCCTTTATCATGCAACAAAATATTGATCAACGTATAGAGTGATATAATATACCTTCCTCTTGGAACCTTCAAAAGTGAATTCTCTATAGTAGTATATGATTTTGCAATATCGACTGCAAACTTGGAAATGAATCCTACAATAATGTTGTCTAGCCAAAAATCAACTATGCGAGTGAATTTATTGTTAACTTTTTTTAGTTGTGAAATATTCTTAGTGTTCCATTCTACTGGTCTTATCTGGTTAGTTGGGTGATTATCTTTTAATGTCAGTATCCACTCCTACAACAAATCTGGAAAATCACATAAAAATGCCTCCTGAAGATCAGTAAATGCATACCTTTCGCATGGTGTATACTTGGAGTTTCTATTGTCTTTCTTTGCAAAATCAATATATTTTGTTGTCATCCATCATTCAATCTCATGTTTAGTTGGGTTCCATTGTCTCAAAATCCCCTTCTAATACTTTATACTCTTTACTCTTTTTCTCAATAAGTCCCTTCCAATATGTTCTTTTGGGTTCCCTCCAGCAACAAAACCATTTATTGGAAGTTTCTAGGCTAACTCGGGTTCTACTTTAGGTTTCCAAAAAAATCTTGCAAACCATCGGCCCTTCTGGAGATAAGAGGGAAACACTGTGTGTAGAGTGCACAATCCAGTCTCACCTGAGATAGATTATGGGTGACTGCAGGACCCAGATGTATGCAATCTTGGAAGGGAGGCTTCTAAGGGGATCAGTGACATTATTTCTACCTCAAAACACATTAGATATATCACTCCAACACATCATTATATACATTTCTATCATTCTATAGTCATTTTCATTCATTTAAGATTTGTTCTACAGTAAATATTCTGTATATTCTATTGTGCACTAGATTTTACTAATAACAAATTAATTCATTCATAACTAAACAATAGTAAGAAATGACATGAACATTCCACATAGAGACACAAAGCTTATCATGGTTCACCCCCTTGGGCTATGTCCACAAATATTTGGTTTTCTTCTCTCTTTTATTATTCTTCATCAAGTTTATAACGTTGTGTGCATTATATTTGAGGCTAACAAGATCTCACTAAGATCCACATCTTGCGACCTTACCCTCGATTACAATGCATATCTATGTCTCAAAAAATGACTCTAAGATCATCTAAACATTTGATTCCTCCGTTATCTCAAAAAATATATTTATATTACAAAAAGGAGTTAATTACCCATTACAATAATGACCAAAACCCTAACCCACTAACGCTAGGTGGATTAGGTATGTCCACTTTCTAACTTCCTGAGCGTGATTGGTCCAAAATCCAGTTGTTTTCCTCATTGGTCCACAATGTTCGTCCTTCCTTTGACTTTCCTTCTTTCCCAGCGCTGCTTTATCCTGTTTTCTGATGTGTACTCCTTCTTTGGTCCATTTCCTAACTCCCTACATTAATTATTGTGCCTTTATCAAATATTTGCTTGAATATTGTACCAAAATGGCCTAACCAACACCAAATCATAATGAGTTGCTGCCCGATGAGCATGAGTGGGAGCCAACTCATTATGAGATGGAAGAAGAATTCCTTAACTATAATAAAGAATCAAATATTTTGTGGACGTATCCTAGGAGGGGGTGAACCATGGTAACTCCGTGTCAAATTATGTTTTCAAATGCTTATTGATGCTTGTATTGTGCTAATTCATGTCTGTACGGTGTTAATTCCTACCTTCAATATGGATAAATTCTTATCTTTACTAATATTGTTGATCAATTCATGTGAAATAACCTTAATTGTATGTTTAACTACTAAATGATAAGAAGAGAGACTGGTATGCATAAATAATTAAGTAACAAGGTCGGGTAAACTAAGATCTAGAGAACGAAAGGATCTTTCCCTCACCACTGTAGAATATTGGTTCATGTAGTCCCCATAAAGATACCTCAGGTGAGACATCTCTTGCTTGCAGGTGATGCCAAAAGGGATTGTATCCATAGGGTTTTGTTGGACTACTTACTTTGAACCCGGGGTATTGAACCTTCCTGTGCCAAAAAATGGTTCCATTACTGGGACCCAGAATCTGAAAGCAAGGGAATGTTTTGGAGACTAGCGAGGAAAGAGATAATCGAATGGCTGGAACAAAAAGAAGAATAATTTACGCACAAGGAGGATAAAAACACTTACTTAAAGAATAAGAAATGGTTGCAAAGGTATGTGTATATAAACTTGCATCAGGTCTTTTTTGGTGAATTTTTTAATATCTTAGCAGAATGGTTGGAAAGATTTGTGAAAAATATTGGTAGACATAGACTAGCTGTGCCAAAGAACTGGACTCCTAAACTAGTGAGATTAGTGGACGCAGTAGAAATTAGGATTTCTTGCGTAGTGGAATTTTGGCTAGAAAATATCTTGGGAGGCTATGTAATAGAATTTTCCATAGACTATACCCAGGCTTACAGTGTTGCAGAAAGAGACTTATTTGAAGGTCCATGAGGAAGATTCATAGATTTGATAGCTACTTGGATAAAAATGTTGTTATGTGATAAATAAGTTATGGAAATGGAGTTAGATAGATAAATAACTTTACACATAGACAAGGATTGGGGTTTGTTGAATAGGAGTTGATTTGAGGGTAGAAAATGGACACAGGAAAGGGATACTGAGAATGAAAGAGAAAGAATAAGGGATATCAGAAGGATAAGATGATTTTGGTTTCATGTGCAGTGAGAGAAGGCACAATAAGTTGAGACCTATGGTTGGAGAGTAGTGCAGTGAGTACTAGGAGCATCGTGCAAACATTCACATCATAGAAGTACATCAAACAAAGGGTGAAGAGGAAGATATCCAGTTTAGTCCATCCATAGAAGAACCAATAATTCATGTCTGAGTTGAGTCTTGGTCCGAAACGACAACCTCCTATGCTTCACCTGAATCTGAGCCAACATTCAAAGATCTTTCCAAAGAACTTTGTTTACGCGCGTTTATGACACACTGTCAATGAGAAGGGAAGATTTGGTTTGTGGTTGTCTAGTTAACCTAAGTCATTAAAAATAACCTACCCTGACAGGTTTTGTGGCTTTGTTAGCCAATGAAAACACTAAAGTAAACTAATAAAGGTACAAATGATCTATCTATACAGTCTCACTACGTACATTAACTAATAAACCTATCTATTAATATATATCAAGCATGCAGTCTTATTATATACAATATGTATGTACAGATACAAGGTTTGCATAAAGCCTTGTGAAAATGAAAGTTTTAACTACTAAAACAAATTTTAAGTAAGATATAAGGCTAAGGAAATTAATCTATTACTACATAGTCACAAACAACAAAATGAATGAATAAGATTCAAAATGATATAATTGTAATGAACAAAGCATTTAAAGTTTGAATGATTAATCGTTATTCATTCACAAAATAAATAAATCAACTAAAAACAAAAGTAACTAACCTAATGTTGATCAACGATCAAATAAAGAACTAAGATATTTGTATTTCTACATAATGCAAGCTCCAATAACCTATTTGTCAAGCAAAAACCTATGGCAAGAGGCAAAGAATGATATTTCCTAAAGTAACGAAAGGAATTTTATATTTAGAAAGCAATCTATAAGAAACAGAAAGACAATTTTTTTTCTCATGTGACTTTAGATGATTCAAGATCTAGAGATGGACTCAACTCCAATCTCCTACAAATGATTATAAAAAATTCTAACATCCGACATAAACTCACAATGTATAGATACATGTTTTATGTTTAATTAGCCACAGGGATTATAATAACCATGAATGATGGACCATACAAGATATAAGAACAACATGAAAACATAAAGTGTTGAACAGACTAAAGATAATTCACAACCTATATGTTTTCATGGTCAGAAAAATATGAAAGTAATATGGAAATAATCACATCATACAGTTTACATAAGGACTAAATCCAAAAGCAAATTGTATTTCATATCATACCCAAAAGATATGTCCATCTTCAGGTCCCAAAAATAAACTCCCTTGTCTATGGGCAAGTACTAGTATTTAAAATAAGTTCATGATTTTTTTCTCATTTATTCTAAGATAGAGACAGATCCATCCTTCACAAAGTCTTTTCCAAAAAAATAACCAAAATATAGGTTTGTTGTAACAACCATTCAAAAATAGTTACATAATTAAAATATTATTGAAACTGTTTTTGAAGAAAAACTTGCAAATTTGGAGCATCTCCAACGATTCACTTGTTCCATCCACTATTGCAATTCGATCCTCTTCAAAACTAAGAAGAAAAATGTAATTTAATTTAGAAAAAGAACCTAATAAACTAATTATAGACAAGCTACGGAATATATGATTGTGTAGCTAGTCTAATAAAACATAAACAAAACAAATTTTGTTATAATAAGAAATCAAAACTAAACATAACCAAGGTTGTAAAGGGTAAGGAAATCATCAAACTTTCAAAATTGATTTAATCATAACATAAATCACCCATGATTTGGTTCCATCCTTATGATATAAAATTTTCATATGATTAAATATTCACCAAGCTTATACATTTTGTGATTTTAGGTGTTCCAAAAGTTTGTTTGATCTTACAAGGAGAAAACCTTTAGAGTTCAGTTAATGTGTTTATAAAAGGATTTCAATTTCATTCTTAACAGTCATGAAATTGAAATGGGTAAACGAGTCATCTATCAATAAAATAAATCTTAAAACAAAATGATCAACCAAGTAATCACTCAAAAACAACAATCAAATTCGTCATAAATAAAAATTAGGCAGTGGATAAAAAATTCCTTTGCAATTTTTGTGTTTCAAAAATTGACGAAGCAATATGATTGTTGGTTGCCAACACACTTGTAATGAGTAAAGGAAGACAAAAAAGTAGTATCCATAATAGTGGTAGTGGTATAGGTAGTTAGACTCAACCAACATCACTAGGAAGGGGTCCTACACCAAACAACATGGTAGGAGTAGACAATACACTAAGTTTACTAGAGTTCAAAGAATTGTGTCCGAGGATCCAGAACAACATTTGTTCATATGTGAAACCATCTAGACTACAAATAATTTCCTATATGATGGTGCAAAGATCAGGCAACTGGAAACAACGTTTAGAGGACCCGCGCTAGTATGGAACATGAAGCGCCAAAGTACTACACCACCAGGTCAAACAAGGATATTATTATAGATTACACAAGTACTACTAAAAGAATTCAAGAAACCAAAGTCTGAGTCATAGTACATTATTGAGCTCAAGGAGATCAAGAAAGTACATACTGAGTCAGTATGGGAGTTTGATCAGAGGTTCAAATATGTGATGGGGAGGTTAGCCTTTCAAATACACAATTAGAAACATAGAGAGTGGTTCATTGCAGTCTTGTTACCTCACATATGAATTCCTTTACTATAGAGAAAGGTTACATCGAATTCTGAGGCATTGGAAATTGTTATGAAATTGGAATCCTCGCCAGTCAGAGACAACAGTGGAAAGGTGTAGATACAGAACTGGTTAGTTTCATTAACAATTTAGTTGGAAGAAATTGCAAATGGGAAAGAGAAATGGGAATCGATATGGTGCACCAAATGCAGGAATGAAGGTCACCACAAATATGAATGTCTTGGCTTTTCATAGTACTTAGCAACTAGAGATCCAAACCCACTACCAGGAGGAGGATACTATGATATATGCAAGAAATGGGGACATAACCCCCATGAGTGCCATCTACTATAGAAATATCAACATACCCCAAGAATATTATTTTGTAGCTTTTGAAAATAAGTGGGACATGAAGACAAAGATTGTCATGAATTTGATATAATGAAGGAGCGCATGATAGGCATGTATAAGATTCAAGAGGACAATGTTGTGATAGAAGGAGGAGGGCACTATAATACTCTAAGAGGATTTAATCAAATAAATCGTGAAGGATTCGGTAGGGGTCAAACTCTAAAAAAATTTAGGCGAGGAGGAAGAGACCCCATAGTATGTTATAACTATAACCAACCAGGACACTTAGTGCGGTATTTACAGAATCCTTGCACAACATGCACTTACTGTCATGTGCTAGAACATGCGACAGAGGATTGTCCACAACTGCTGGAAAAATGGAAGGCCATAGGGAATCAAAATCATAACCCAAACATTCATAAGATCTCAGCCAATATAAGGGACGAAGGACCCAAAATCAGAGTCGTTACATGGGGAGGAACCAAATCAGGGCCAGATGCAACCAATGGAGGGAAATAAGCTGGGAAATGGGTAAAGAACTTAGCAGCACCTGTACCCACATTTGATCCATGAGATGAAAAATAAACCTATAAAAGGACGAGGGAGGAATTGTTGCGACAATAATGGGAAGCATCAACATCGTCTATACCATATATGATCGATAGGCTTCCCACAGATGATCAAGCCATGACCAAAGGATCATTAGAGAAGGCAAGAAATTTAGGAAAGTTTTTCAAAATTTTCCTAGAGTTGGAAAAATATCAAAAATAATTGCATACATTATTCTCTATGATCAATCATTGGGCTCAAGGAAAGGAAATCCCTACTGAAAATAAAGTAGTGAATCAACTATTGTAGAGGAAACGAACCAACAGAGAATGCAGGTTCAATGTGCATATTAGAGAATACAACATAGACAATGTGATCTTAGACTTAGGGTTTGATGTGAATGTGCTACCTAAGAAGAAATGGGAGATGGTGGGGAAACCAAAGTTAGCATTCTCACCCATCCAATTGAGACTAGAAAATCAATACAAAATAGTACCTATTGGGAGATTTACATGAATACCTGTGAATATAGATGGAGTGCGTAGCGTCCTAGATTTTGAAGTCATCTAGATTGTAGATGAAAGTCAACCATATCTAGTGTTAATGGGACTAGAATGAGCCTTTGATAACCATGAAATTATCAACTTGAAAAAGTGTGATATGATATTTGAAGTCGGAGATCTGAAAGTGACTGCACCCTTAGACCCAAAAGAAGGAAGGAGGTGCATAGAACTAGCGTGGGGTGATGAAATCGATCACTTGTACAACATGAATACAAGGATGAATGATTATGTTAACCCCACCGCAGATGGAGCACTGAGTTGGTGAAGCATCAGTTCATGTACATCAGACTCAGAAGAAGGTCTGCAAAACTGACAGTAGTGGATGCATGAAGTCTCAACATGATGATGTGCATGCATGAGAAGGTCATTGCACTGAATTGGAATAAAATTGTGAAACCTACCTTAGATTGACAGATATTCGAGGCACAGGTACCAGAGAAATAGAGCCTACTAGCACTGGACATTGTATCAAAATCCACCCCAACAAGATGGTAGGTGACACACAAAGAAAACATGGAAGACTAACAATAGTGTAGGATACTAATCTAGATAAGATTCAATTTCGAGGAGGGAGAGATAACGTAGAAGTATACTATGAAAAGAAAACTCAACAGATCATGTTGCAAAGTGTGAAAAAGCATGAAAATTGGTCCCAAGGAAATAATGAACACACAGGTTTATACAAACCCTATATACTATTCCAAAGAACTGATACTTAGAATTGGAGATGAGTAGAGATACAACAGAATGGGATTACATAACTCAGAGGTTCCAAGCAACATTTATCTTTCAAAAAAATTCATCCCTCATAAGTGTAACACTACAGGTGATTAAACAGAAAATGTTCACTGAAGCATACTCAATGGCAATAATATCTGTATGTGACACACATAACGCCATTATGAGGGTTCATGAATTATTGGAATGATACAATGTGACCTAGGAGGATCAAGACGATGACGATCCTCACAACATCCAAGTACAAGAAAGAGAGGGAGAATGGACAATATAAGGCCCATAGATGGAATCTACAACATATGCACAATCAATCAAGACAAGAAAAGTTAATATTGGGACAACATAATTCCCTAAGTTTGCACAGATAGGAGAGTATTGGGATGAGGAAATAGTAGAAAAGATAGAAGATCTATTGCATGAATACCAATACTTATTCCCTATGAAATTCTTATATATAAAAGGGATATCGAGTGAGCTAGGGGAGATGAGGATTCCACTAAATCTAGGAGCTAAACCAGTGAAACAGAGACCCTAGAGGTTGAATCCAAGATATAGAGAAAAATTAAAGGAGGAAACATATCACATGCTAAAGGAAGGAGTTATTGAACCAACCAAGGAGTCAAAATGGATAAGTCTCGTGGTAGTGTAGGACAAGAAAACTAGGGGAATCACAATCTGCATCGACTTGAGGAAACTGAATGATGTGTTCATACATGATCCATTCCCAACTCCATTCATAGATGAAGTACTTGAAAACGTAGGTGGAAAAATAAGATTATTCGTTCACAAACGGTTTCTCGGGCTACCATCATATAAGAATTACAGAGGAAGATAGATACAAAACTACATTTGTGATAGAATGGGGAAGCTTCCAATACATGTTAATGTCATTTGGGTTAAAGAATTTCCCCGTGGTGTTTTCCGAATAGTTGTTGCAGTGTTTAAGGAGTGTATTCACATTTTTATTGAAGTATACTTATATGACTAGACTGTATTTATATTATTACGAGATCATGTCGAATTGCTAATATTAATGTTGGATAAGTGTAGACAACGTTAAATATCCTTAAACCTAAAGAATTGTATTTTTTGCACACCATTTGGAATATTACTGGGACACATAGTATGCAAATAAGGCTTGATAGCTGATCCCACCAAGATTGTTGTTATTTTGGACTTACAATCACCCACATTCATCAAGTAGATGCATGCAAAATCGGGTCATACCGGGTATTACAGGAAGTTTATCAAAGGATATGCACAAATTACAACCCCAATGGAAAAATTGTTGAAAAAAGATGCAAAGTTCCAATGGACTGATGATTTCTAGAAAGGACTCAACACACTGAAATAGAAGTTAGTAATTGTGTCAATATTAATTTTCCCTGGCTGGAACAAGGACTTTCATGTACATGTGGATGCGTCATCGATGGCATTGGGCGTGATCTTGTCACAACTAGGTGACGACGATAGAGACCACCCAATTTCTTTTTCAATTAGGAATCTATCAACAACGAAGAAAAATTACACCACAACAGAACGTGAGGGATTGGCTATGGTCTAGGCATTGCAGAAGTTCAAACACTACTTACTAGGCTCACGCTTTAAGATGTACACATATCATTCTACACTGAGATATCTGGTCAACAACACAGTGTTCGGGGGCGAGGATTTGGAGATGGATCCTATTTTTCCAGGAGTATGACTTCGAAGTAGTACTAAAACTAGGTAAACTTAATGCAAGACCAGAACACTTGTCATGCATTATATCAGCAGAAGAGGCGAGAAACCTGGACGATATCTTTCCAGATGCAAAATTATTCTTTGTTAGGATGGTCGATGATTATTATACAGATATTATACAATTTATTAGTATAGGAATGACCCCCTCATACATGACGATGGTGTAGAAAAATAAGTTGGTAGTAAAGGTTGTGTACTATCAACTCATTGCAGGAATCTTATATAAACTGGGCATAGATGGAATACTACAAAGTTGTGTATTTGAACACGAAATACCAACTATACTGGAAGAATTGCATGATGAGATAGTAGGAGGACAATATGCAGGGAAAGACACTGGACATAAGGTGATCTTACACGTAGTGTTATGGTTTCCTACACCACATGGATGCAAATGAATATTGTGATACATACAATGTTTTTCAAAGGGTCAGAAAACCCTCTAGAAGGGATGACATGCCATTGAACCCACAAGTTACATTACAGGATTTCGATAAGTGGGGTATCGACTTCATTGGACCAACTAACCCACCATCAAGAAGATCAAGGGTGAGGTACATCATTACAACAACAAAATGTCTAAATTAATGGGTAGAAACCACTCCAGTCATGGATTGCAATCTAGAAACTGTTGCGCACTTTTTGTTTGAAAACATAGTAACTTGATTTATATGTCCTAGAACATTGATGAGTGATAAAGGAACACAATTTATCAATAAAACCACAATATCCTTGACCAAATAATTCCAAATCCATCACCATAAGAGAACGTCGTACCACCCACAGGCTAATGGCACAATGGAAGCATTCAACAAAGTCCTAGAGAATGCAATCATAAAAATAAGCAATGTGGGAAGAGATGATTGGGAGTTAAGAATCCTTATGGTATTATGGGCAGACAGGAAAACCAACAAGAAATTAATAGGACAAACACCTTTTAGGTTGGTCTATGGATAGGAGGCAGTAATGTAAATAGAATTTATTATACCAAGCCTATGCATCACAGCTATCACAGATCTGTTGGATTCAGGTGCAATACAGGAACACCTCTCACAACTGGTACAACTTGAGGAGGATATATTTTCCATAGGGTTCCATTAATACATGAAAAAATCAAGGGAAAAATCATGGCATGATATACACATTAAATTGAAAAAATTCCAAGTAGGTGACTTGGTACCACTATATGATAGCAAGTTTATGAAACACCCAAGGAAGTTCCGCATCCACTGGCTAGGACCGTATGTGATCCAGGAGGTAATAGAGGCAGGTATTGCATAGTTGGAAACACTTAATGGAGTAGAACTAAAAGGCAGAGTGAATGACAGTCAATTAAAACTCTACCAAGAGGATCGACATGCTGCACAATAGGAAGAAACGCGTAAGATAAAAAATAAGTGCATACAGAATGAAAATGAAAACATCGCAGGGAAGGGAAACTGCACCAATTAAGGAAACCTGACGCAAAAGTGATCAAGTATGCAGTAGTAATTGCACTATCCCACACAAAGAGATAGTTGTTAAGTATGAAAAAGGAATGAAATGACAGTTACAAGCAGATAAGGACAAGTCATAAAAACAACAGTTATATAAGGAAGTACCAGAAGTACCAATGGTGGTAGAGGCCATGATAGAAGAACATGTCAGAAAGATTAGTGAGATCATTAAAGGAATTTTAAGGAAGTTTGTGGAGATAGAGTCACACCCAATACCTAGGACACCACCGAAAGAAAGAGCATAGAGGGAAAGGACTACACAGATAGTGGTGGTGAACATTAAAATCTTGGAACATGAGTGTATAAATATATGTGATGAAGGCATGTGCATGTGGATAGAGGTGACGAACACCCAAGAGCTACAAGAGATGGATGAGAAAATAAGGGTTGCGTAGGAACATGTGATTCATGATACAGAAGGCACAAATACTCTCCCACCAACTAAAATAATGATAGCACTCCTAGCTAACATGAAACAATACCTTGTGGTGGAACAACTGAAGGAAGAGAAGCAAAGTATTAGATAGGATTTGTGACTATGACAGGACAAGGCACTCAGGGTACTAGAAGAACTAGCCACTATGTAAATCAGCATGACATTAGTAGCACAAGACACTGAGACAAAATTAAATATCTTGATAGCATAGAAAATGGAGGAAATTGTGAACAAGGAAGCTGAAATCACAACTTTAGTACAAACAAAAAAGGAGAGCCTCTAGAAATTCATTAAGGCATGGAAGAGCATGAAACAATAGGTCTAAGTGGCTCGGGACGAGCCACAGGTGAGTGTTGGGGACCTATAGCGCAAACAACTTGGATAGAGAACAGTGAGAAGAAACAAGGCACAAAGAGAAGGTGCAGGATCAAGAAGATCAAGAAGATCAAGAAATAAGATAGAGGAAAGAGGAGAAGATGGGGGACAGGAAGAAATAGATAGTGCAAAATATGGGAAAACAAGTCAATCATGAGTTGTATTCAACTCATAATTATTTGTTTCCACCCGAGCATGAGTGGGAGATAACTCATTATGAGCTGGCAAGAAAACCTGAGAAAATGAGACCTAAATATGAAAAAGAAAGGAGAAATCTAGCAACGACAGTAGAGAGTAGCAAAAGAGAAGTTATAGAAGAGGAAGCAGAGAAGAATTCTGATTAGTTGTTGTGATTGGAGGGTGTTATGCATAAGAATCCATGAATATAAGCAAAGGAATGTATATTAAACATTTATTGTAGCGTAGAGCGGGAGAAAAATTCCTTAACTAGAATAAAGATGCAAATGTTTTGTGGACGTATCCCAGGAGAGGGTGAACCATGGTAACTCTATGTCAAATTATGTTGTCGAATGTTTATTGATGCTTGTATTGTGTTAATTCATGTATGTATGGTGTTAATTCCTACCTACACTATGGATGAATTATTATCTTTATTGATATTATTGATAGATTCATGTGCAGTAACCTTAATTGTATATTTAACTACTAAATGCTAATAATAGAGACTGATATGCATAAATAATTAAGTAACGAGGTTGGGTTAACTAGGATCTAGTGCGTGAAAGGATATTATAGGTGTTATGTTCCAAATACCTGAATAAAAAATACCACAATAGTACCAAAGATATATTAATACAATCACCACACAATATATATGAAACAATATAGAAAACCACCACTTTATTATATCAAACTCTTGAGGTAGGGAAACACCACACAATGGATCGTATTATGGAAGGGGTCCTCTCCTATTCACTTGCCTCTTCGAGGGGGATTCCTTTGAATGATTTTCAGTTCCAAATACAATATTTCTCTTCATGTCCGATTATATTGCTTGAAACCCTTTATATAGTGCTACCTTCACCTAATAACATTCTAGAGGAGGAATCTTCTAGAAGAAGAACCTTCTAAGAAGTCCTCTTACATTTATTATATCTAAATACCCATTTATTATATCTAACTACCATAGGGGGTATTATTTAATAATATAGTGGACCTAGTCCACCTTACATTGAATGGCCTCCACTGCCTCTCTAGCTACCTAACATTCCATCCCCCTTATGAAAGCATCGTCCTCAACGCTTGTTATGAGGGCGGACAACCATATATCAGGGTCCCATGGATAATTGTGGACCACAATGTTGAAGAAGATTGGAGAACCAAGGTCCCATGTATAAATGTGAGGCACTATGTTGAAGTAATTGAACTACCACTGTGAACATGGGTCCCATGTCCAAGTGCTCATGTGAACTCCACGCTGAAGATATTGGAACTTGGGAAGCAACTGAAAATGATGCTCTAAAGGTTGGAACTAGTCATGTGGATCGAAATTTTGGAACCAACAAAAAATGTATTCACTTTGATTGGAGAATAAGGAAACTAAAGAATAATATGCAAAGAATGATCATATTTACTCTCGAGGAAGAGCTCCGATTTGG
>ML793764.1:300898-316381 GCA_009831015.1 Picea engelmannii
TTTAAAATGCAAATAACTTGACTTCCCGAATTCCATTTCAGCCGATTTTTTTTTTTAAATTGGTTTTTTTTATGAGAGGAACTCATATAAAGAACCAATTTTTTTTTTAGTTATTCACCAAAACCTACATAAATCGTCTATAATGTGGCGACCCTCTTTTTTTTCCAAAAAAATAAATCTACAAAAAATAAAAATATTTGCCCACACTTCCTGCCAAGGAAAGTTCTCTAATACCATTTGTTAAGTACCAAATACATGAATACAAAATACCACAATAGTACCAAATATATCTTAATACAATCACCACACAAGATATATGAAACAATATAGAAAATAATCACTTTATTATATGAAACCCTTGAAGTAGGGAAACACTGTACAATGGATCCTATTATGGAAGGGATCTTGTCTTGTTCACTTGCCTCTTAGAGGGGGATTCCTCCTAATGAGATTCAAATCCAAATACAATATTTCTATTCATGTCCCATTACATTGCTTGAACCCCTTTATATAGTGATCACCTAAGAACATTCTAGAGGAGGAATCTTATAGAAGCAGAACCTTCTAAGAAGTCATCTTACATGTATTATATCTAAATACCCATTTATTATATCTAACTACCATAGTGGGTCTTATTTAATAATATAGTGGACCTATTCCACCTTACATTGAATGTCCTCCACTACCTCTCTATCTACCTAACAGTAGGTATGAAAGAGCATGTCTCTCTTCTTTCCCTCACCGTTGTAGAATATTTGTTTCTACAATCCCCATAAAGATACCTCGGGTGAGACTTTTCCTCCTTGAAAGTGATGCCAAAATGGTCGATATATATAGGGTTTTGTTGGACTACTTACTTTGAACAGAGGGTCTTGAACCTTCTTCTGCACCCACGCCAATAGTATGTATGTATATCTTAACCTACCTGACATTTCATTTTTCAGTAACATTTTTCCAAGTTTCTTCTTTTGGAGACTCATCTTCTACTTCATATTTCTTCGTTGCCATTTCCACATCCATGCTACGAACATTTATGTATCTATCTCACAACCATTCTGAAAATATTTTTCTCAATACATGGACTCTTACAGACTCGTTGCAAATGGATACCTTCTTATTCACTACAAACTTCCCATGACCATGTTGCGAGAACTTCCTCCATCCATGAGATAGGAACTTCTTGCAGCCATGTTGCAGGAACTTCTTGTAGCCACGATGTAGGAACTTCCTACAACCACACTACGGGAATGTCCTGGAAACATGTTTTCAACCATTCTTTGCTTGTTCACTATACACCACTCTTATGCTTAACCATGGGACACATGTATATGTTTCTACTATTTGTACTATCACTTTCTACAAGATCTCTTCCTACAGATTTTCTATGGGATGTTCATGTAGACTTCCTACAGGATCATTTTTCATATCGATAAATGATATTCTTTCTATAGATCTACTATGAAATATTTTCGCACCAAGACAGAGGTTCATCACATTTCATTGCAAAATAATTCTCTAGCCATGGTGATCAAACCTCTGCTATCATGTTTTTCCATTTCATTCACACCCTTATGAGAGTCATTCCATGGGAATGTTCTACCAACTATATTACTACTACTTGCAATGCCATTCCCAACATTCATCACTCCCAATGCCCCTCCTATTCCATTCTACCATATTACAGGATCTTCCTTCTAATCTTGTACTTATTTTAACAACTTTAGTATCCCACTACAAGTTCTACAGAGGCTTCATATTTCTATATGTACCCTACAGATTTGATTACAGGATTCTTGCACGGAATTTCTATGGGATTTTCCTGCAGATTGATCTCAGGACTTTTCCTTCTATCCACTAAGTGTTCTTTCTCCAATCAACATAGACAATCATCACACATCCCAGAGTACCTCCATAACCATAATAATCATACCCCCTCTTATAACCACCATCAAACTACTAGCCATATTATAGAACCTACCTTAACATGTTGCTAGTCTTTCTGACATCACTACCATCATTTGCGACATCCCTTATCATCCCCATTACCCTATTACAAGATTTTAATATGCACCCACCATAGCATCCTCCACTTCTATACATTTCATATTCATATTATAATTTTGTTTTTGTAGGATCTCTCATATCATTCTCCAAATAAATAACATTCCTCAATAGCTCTCTATGGTATCTACTCAAAGCTCCGCAAAGACTTAAAGCAACAACAAATCCACCAACATTCATCATCAAGGGTAATAATTTTGGTATCTACTCTTTCTATTCCTATAGTCACAAGAATGACAAACATTAGACTAATAATACCCTGCTTACCTTGTCCAAGGGATAACAACACCTCCAAGGAGCACCGTTATATTTAGCATGTTACCATTTTTAGTAGGACCTTGGCCAAATCTAGCAAGAATTTCGCTTGAATCCGTAGCACGAGTGGAATTCATGGCCATGAAAAAATATAAAGAAACAATAATTAAGGAAATCATGCCACTAGATACAAAACCACCAATCATAATGATTTCTCTCTATATATAATGAGTGACATTATTGTAGTCATGATTATCCGCAACGTTGCCTTTTGGAAAAATAATTCCCACTTATCAAGTTTGATTAAGTAAATTCCCAAAAATGATTTTTGAGTTGTATCCATTGTGTCCGCAACAAGACCCTGTCTCGTTAGCCTCTATTGATACAGTGCAACTAGTTCACCATGGGATGGTTGTCCATCTCCAGTGAACTATTCAATGTGGGAATTATTACTTGACATCCAAAAGTAACAAGGATTTTCGAAAAAGTTGGATGGATGGATTACTTTGAAAAACTAATAAAATGGGATAGGATTTTCTCCATCGAAAAGTTGGCCTTGAGCATCTAGAAATTAATCTCATGTGAAGGCACATATAGCATGGTGTTCGGGTATCATTTTAAGTTGATGAGCCATCCGAGGCATCGAAAATTCATCAATATTCCATACTTTCTACTTAAATCACTAGAAATGATCATAGTAGAATGGTTAAAGAATCTAGGAACCCTTAAACTAGCCTCACTCATGATGGATCAATTCATTTTATTGTTGAAGATTCTTTGATAGAGGTAGGACAAAGTTAGGGTTACTTTGTATGATTGTCGCAATCCCAAAAAATGGTGAAGATAGAAAAAATTTTAGAATTGTTGGAAGTTTATATGAGTATTGGAGAAGAAGGTGGTGGCACGACAATCAGAACCCCACAGAAGAATATAGAGCTAACAAGTTCTTCATGACCCCATAGAAAAATCTTTTGGAGGGATTCTCCAAAACCCTCCAAGAAACCAAGGATGTGGTTGGAACTAGCAAAGGAAGGGAGAAATGAGGAGTTGATTGATGTGTTGGAAGAAGAAACCCTGGAGGAAATGGTGGAACCAGTAGAAAATTTTCGATAAATAAGCAAGGAAGACACACCTGAGGTATAAAATCCGCACACAGAGGACTCAGTCAAACCAGGAACATCCACTACTCACAAAACCTTTACTGGACGAGCCGAGCAACTAGAGGCCAGAAGGAGAAAGAAGGGAAAATCTATTTTGATAGGTAAATTCCAACCCTTGTTCTCGAGTGATTATTTGAAAAGATGATAGAGATTGATAAAAATTCACATGAATTTAAAGAATTCATATGCAGATTTATATGAGAAGTTAAAAATTACACAGGAAAAAATGAGTAATTATCAAGCCTAACAGGACTTGGAAACACTAGTCTAGGCCTTTGAAGAGACTGGGCATACTAAAGAAGATCAAGAATTCTCCCCAACATATGTTGAAGGAAATAAAATTCAAATCTATGAAGAAATGGGAGTTGAGAAAGAAGTCGAAGAGGAAGAAGAGGAAATGGATAAAGTAGTGTCAAAAAAACATAAAAACTTTTAGGAGCTATATATCACCCATGGGATAATTTTCCATTCTTTTTACCAAACAACTATTCACTAATTTCCATTTTTTCTAAAACATATTAACCCAAATTCTATAGGATAAAATTATTTTACCTTGAAAATAGACAAAATTTTATACAAATTATATCAAATCCTTTGAAATTTGAATATTAAAAAAACATATCACCAAACATTTTATAGTTTTCATATTAGGGACTAGTAAGATTTGCCAAGGTTTCTACATTTTAAAATAAATTTCCATGCTTAAATTTATCCCTGGATGGAGCAAATCCTAACCCAACGGTGAAAGAAGAAGGAAATGAACCTAATGAAGGTGAACCAGAGGAAATAGAGTACGAGCAGAGAGTGAAGGTTGAAATAGAAGAGGAAGATGAAATAGAGGTAACAATAGCTAAGAGGAAGCAAAAAAAAAAATGTTTGATTTAGTGAAGATCACACGATTAGAGTTATATGTTTCCATGTGGAAGGAATGAGTGGAATGTATTGAATAATAATTTGTCTCTTTGAAGGAGGAGAACAAGGAAGAATCTTTCTCAGGGGAGGTTGATAATATTTATGGAAGAAGCATAATTGAATATATAGAAGATGATTATGAAGTGTAGCAGTTGAAAGGAGACAAACAATACTTGTGTTTCTGAGCACACAAGTTAATATATCATCGTCCACCCTTACCTTTCTATTTAGTTTATTTGAAGGATAAATTGACTTCATTTCAAATCAAATTCATCACTGTAGGAAACACTAATATCATCATGCTTCCAGAACAATTTACAATTTCTTTTCATAACAACAACGAGGATGATCATCACATTTTATGTGAGTGGTACCTCCATACTTTGATCATGATTGACGTTAACGACTAGGATCCTAATAAAGTGGTGGGAGATGTCCAATTTTGGGCACTCATCTTTTTTCTAAGGAATAAAATAAAATGGAGGGATGCACTCTCTAGTGAAGTACAGTTGGAGTGGAACAATGAGTTGTGGATTAGGGGTTCCTTGAATCCAACAAAAGTTCTTACAGAGAAAGTTTGGATACTACAACATCAGTTAGTCATTTCATCGCTCCATAAAGCACAAAATGTGGCCATACAATACTATGAGTGATGGGTAACCCTTAACAAGATATAATCTCTCTTATTCCACAAAAGGAGGGTTTGATCCCTCTCAGAAGAGATACAAGCAAAGGACCCATTCACAATCCCCATGCTTGATACTGCCTTGGATTGATTTCCATGATACACTGAATGTTTGAAAGATCATGGTATACATTGGAATGAGTAACCCTTAACAAGATAGAATCCCTCTTATTCCACAAAAGTAGGGTCAGATCCCTCTAAGAAGAGTTGCAAGTGAAGGACCCGTTCACAATACCCAAGATTGACACCACCTTGGATCAATTTCCATGATACATTGAATGCTTGAAAGAGCATGGTATACATTGGAATGGTTTGAAGTACCACTTTCCTATTTTATGGATTCCATTGGAAGATGGGGAAGATGAGGAATATTTTTGGGCTTCCACTAATAAGAACTTGGGGTTTTACAGAATAGAAGAATAACGACATCCTTCTTATCGATGGGATAGTACTTGGCAACCATTTTCAGAGCCAGAGATATTTGATCATGAAGAGAATCTAGGATTTCATGAGGACATGAAATAAGTTTGTTTGGGCCTCAGTTTTGGAATCATTTTGTACATTTTTTTCCATCCTCCACACCCACTTGGCCTACCCTTTCCAACACTTTTCATTATTTTTGTGCTTAAATGACTTTTGGAAAAAGGTATTCATTATCTTATGTTTTTTCACTTTTTGTTGATTGTTAGGTACTATGAAGTGGCATTTGTTACAATTATTACAACACATGCCAGATAAAATTCTTGCAGTAGAACTATGACTGAGCTGTGGGAATGCTATAGACATTCCACGGCCAACCGCAGGAACCCTACAACACATATGCATAATAACATTAGTTGGACTTGACCAAAGGGTCATTGTCACCAAACGCAAACCAAGGTGGACATGACACCAATCTCTTCAACATGAGTCCGAGGAAATGAGGTTAATGATGAAAGGACCATGACATACAGTCAAAGACTACGGGGAATATTGTTAAGGAAAGATATGGGTTCCAAAGTATAAACATAATATTTCCTAAAGTCGTACATCAATAAAACCAACTCATGTGTAATCATATGTATGGCCAAGTCACGGTTAATCGATTCAGAGAAGGTTGAACATAGTTTTGAAAACAATAAATTGTTCTTGTGACAATCCTCCTTTGTGATGGTTAGATATCTTAGTTTAGTTGAGGAGAGGAATCTATATAAAGAGAGTGAGTCACCATAGCTAAAAATTATGAAAAAATGTTATTGCCAGGGATGATTTTAAGGATGGAAATTTATTTTAAAATATAGAAACCTTGGCGAATATTACTGATCCTTCATATGCCAACTATAAATATTTGGTGATATTTTTGTAAAAATATTCAAATTTCTAAGGATTTTATATAGTTTTTATAAAATTTTGGCAATTTGTAAGGTAAAATAATTTTATCCTATAGAATTGGGTGAATCATTTTTAAAATAGCGAATCTCGTTTTTGGAAAAACCATGGAAAATTAGCTCATGAGCTAAATTTAGCCCCTAAAATCATCTATGGTTATTGCAACACTATTTCTCTATAATTTGATCTTTATTTAATAAAAATACTCATGCGATCTTGTTTCCAATGTTTTTGATGTGAATGTGGATTTCATTTCATATCCTCTGCAAAAAAAATTTCTATGCCTAGTCTGAAGAGGCAAAGCCCCCTCCCAGGATAGGTGAAAAAGGAAATCTATGCCTAGTTTGAAGAGGCAGGTCCCCCTCCTAGGATAGGTACTATTGTAACAATTAGTAGATTTCATAGAGTAGTTTTCAATTTATTTGAGATCGTGGTTAGTATATTCTCACTATAAGTTATAGTCATTATAATTCTCTCTTGGTATCTAATTGATTTTTTCACTTAGCATTTTGTAATCTAATTAGCATCTCATAATCTGATTTGCATTTCGTATTCAACAAACCTTAGTAATATTTTTTTTCGTTGGATAAAATAAGTGATTCATCTTATTACAATATGCTTTCTTTGTAAGGTCAGCGTGTCTCTTTCATATCTTGTAAGGTGTGTCATTTTGCATAGTAAGGTTTATTTATTATTGGAAATTGTGTACGCTCTATGTGATCATAGATAGAAAGCACAAATCCATTTAATGAACTTAACACTATTATAATTAGAGTATCAATGTTTGATAATTTTGCAAGGATGTAGAATTTATTTTATTTGTAATAATGATTTATTTCTGTTAGAGGGATTTCCTTTCTTGCAATTGTGGTCTTAGATTTACAGAGAGTGATTTCAATTTATGCAAGTGGAGTGATTTCAATTTCTTCAACTATGAGTGATTTCAATTCTTGCAAGTGTGAATGATTTCAAATTCCTACAAGTGTGATTTTAGTTTTCGTATGAGTGATTTCAATTTTTGCAATTGTTTATTTATAGAAAGGTGTGATTCCTAGTAACTTCCTCTTAGTGTCCTTTCCACTTTTGAATGTATTAATTCTCTCTTCATAATTGTCATAACTACAACAAACTAGATCACTATAAGAAAACCTGTAACCTGCATATATAGTGCATGATAGTTTGCAAATTCTGTATGAATCTCAGATTGATAATTAAATTCATAGATCTTCTCTTTTCATCTCTGATTAATTAGAAAGACAATTAGAAGGCATGTCAATAAGAACTCGAGTAATGACTGACAAATGGAATGTGCATACTAACATTAGTCCCAATTTTATGTATGCAATATACCAATTGATCGATAGTGACCACTCTCTCTTCACGGGGAAAGCATAGAACCCTAAAGACTGAGGATACTATAGTCATCATTTCATAGAAACAAATATGCCAAAGAAAAATATTTTAGTCTAGTGGGAAATCGACAACCTCGACTTCAACTAAGACAGTGTTTCCACCTAAGTCCATAGGAAAGGAAACAATGATTCCAATTGGCTTAAAATTATGTCAATTAAATTATTGCAATATTGTGTTGGTGTAAATGAGCTCTAGAGAAACAATAGATCCTCAACATGACACAAACATAATACAAGTGGATTCCCTTTCATCAACTATGGTTATGAATATATTAAGCCCACATGAGACTAATTGAATCTAGAATGTAATCTAGTGGGGAAGCCTAGGATAACTTTGGTCAATGTAAACTGCAATTAATCAATATCTTGAAGGGTCAACCCCACTTATAGTGGAAAACAATTATTGATGGTACATTAGGAAACTTTTGATAACTTCAAGGGTCGACATGGCACATGGTTCTTCGAATAAATATTCCATGATACTATAATTATGGGTAGCCCATGTGTTGGGTTTATGCATAGACATATGAATAAAATGCTTTTGTGGGTGAATAATTGTGTCAAATGATGGGTTGTCTATATAGAGAGGGCCACCGGGATAGTAGGAAGATGGCATATCCTTATCAGAAGAAACACTCTCTAGATTCACATAATTATGGACCTGAGTTTGTAAATTGGCCATCCAGTCACACATGTAAATGTTGGCACTCAAAGAAGTGCCCCTTTGTTGTGGGTTACCTATTATTCCCCCTTGTGGAGGTGTGGTATTTTTTGCAACCATTTTTTTTTTCTGAGGGAATGGATTTTTCAAAATAGTAAGTTGTTGTGGGGCTCCCTCTAGGGAAAAATAACATTGAATTTAATCCATCCTAGGACACTAGTAAGTGATATGGTCTCTACCACAAATATTGTAAGGAAATTTTACCTTATTCTTCTCCTTATTTGCTCCAATAGAATCATTTTGTGTTTGCGCAATCCCTTTCTTATAAGAAGAGTTTTTCCTTTTATCTTCTTCTTTGATCAAGGTTGTTGAGGATTCCTCAGTTGTGTGGACTGGACTGAATTCACCTTTGAGGTCTAAGTAGGGACCATATCAATTTAGTTTGATGGAACAGTAGGTGGGTTTTGATAGATGGTTATATGAATTAAATACCCACTTAGTTGGCCAACTAAAGCATGGGATATAAAACCAAACTCGTCATTGTCATTGGGTCTTGGGTTTGGCCTAGAGAAATATATCAATATCATCGAAGCCTGAGGAATAATATTATTTAATGTGCCATACTGAGAGTAGATAATATATAAATGATGATAATGTAATATTACCTTTTCCCCAGTAATTTTCCATAACATAGAGACATCCTTGGCTATAGGTGGTAATAAGAAATTTACAAACTAGTCTACAAATAGTTGATCTAGAATATTGGCTCAAATGAGCCTATGTCATTGCCTCCACTAATGAAAAATATCAGAGATGGAAGTGTCGATATTATTCCATAGTGAAATCAAAATATTTTTCCCAATTTCATATCGAGTAGGTATCTGAAATTGTGTTAGAAAAGACAACTAAAGATGAAAAATCACAAT
Organism: Picea engelmannii; assembly: GCA_009831015.1. NCBI lineage: Eukaryota > Viridiplantae > Streptophyta > Pinopsida > Pinales > Pinaceae > Picea > Picea engelmannii. The sequence goes on from ML793764.1 coordinate 310,339, forward strand.
ATGAAGCACCTGGTAACTCAATGAACATTTGGTAGAAATTATTGTGAAGGTTCTATGGAAAATCCTCTATCGTATACTATCATTAACCAAATATTTCAAAGAACACTATAGGTGGTATGCCATGATATGTGTGGAAGGGCCTTCGTGAGCTTTTCCATAAAACTTTGGAATACCAAATGGGAATTTTGTGGGAATGTACGACCACAAAGGGTTGTGTTTGATGGGTCATTTTTCAATCATGAAATATAAAGAAGTTATAATGCTTCAAAGAAAGTAAATTATGTATTGTAAAATGGATTCGGTTTGAAAGAACACATGTCTTATGGTTCCCAAATATTACTACTCAAAGAAACACTAGGGCCTCTGAAGAGAGAACTACCCTTAGGGACATAAGGTCTTCCAAATACATTACTACCCCTAGGGACATAAGGGCCCCCAAACACATTACTTTCACCAACATAATAAAATACATTGGAGGTAGGACCAAACCTAGGATTATCATACAAATTGAATGGGAAATTAGTGTTTGATATTTTTGGGCCACCTATTGGGACACCAAAAGTAGAGGGAAATATTATTCTAATAGTAAAACCAAAGCCTTTGCCCCCATTTAAAATGAATCTATATGTGGGAAATGGTATAGAAACAATGGGAAAACTAATACTAGGGAAACCCATAGTAGGAAATGATGTAACTAGAGGCATCCCCCATATGGAGAAACCAAATGTACTAGGCAAGTTGTTGGAAGAATTGTTATGAGGAAAATCACTCTATGGCATGGGGTAAACCACAATAGATGGAAATAACTGCAGAAGGCAACTCTAATCTCAAGTATACTATATAAACAAACATGCCAACAAGACAAGATAAAGAGCCTACCTTGTCCGGATGTTCGATGAAGTCCACCATTAATCACTTGACTCAAAGCTATATACCTGTAACTTGTCCTCAACAACCAAGATATGCAAGCATATGGTGATAATATATAAAGTTAGCACATATAATAGCATAGTCCATCAATATTCATAACAAATATGCCCATGGAATAACAATTCAAATATTTGCAAGACATTGATTGGATGAGAATAGAGTATTTCTATTGAAATATGATCAACAAAAGTGTATGAATGGAAAACTTTTGTGTCGACATGTATCAGAACCAAGAAACTAAGTCCCTTCCATTTGGGCCTCCACCACTTCAATCCTCCACCAAAGGTAAGATAATATAAGGGAGACAATAAAGTTATACATCAAAGATGGAAGATATTGGGGGCTCAACAATGTGTTCGAACTTAAAAGGACAAGTGGATGTAGACTCAATATGAAGTGAATAATTTCTCCAGAGTAACTTTACTCTCCAAGTTGAATTATTCTCCTCTCTTCCATAGCTTGGATATGTCGCATTTATAGCCTTTAAATGGAACTGAAGCACCGATTTGGAATGTTTCCAGTATATGGAGGGTCAAGTATCATGGTTCTCATGATGTGACATGGAAACCTAACACCATTTTTTCATTTTGGGCACAAAACTTGATGTATGCAAGTTGTAATGGTGCAACTTGCATATATTCATGTTGTGTAGCTGTTAGGGCACACATATGTGGAAAAATATGATTTTTAGCTCTGGGAATTGCAAAAAGGGACTTCAAGTCTACATAAGGAAATGGAAAATGCCTTTTGAGAAATTTGCATGGAGTGAGGAAAATATTGTTATAATAGATGCCCCCTAATGTGTGAGGTCAGAGGAGTATTTTGCGATGGTCAAAATACATTATAATTCCCAGAAATGGAGTAATGGAGACTCAGTTGGACGAACTAGTTGCTCATAAAAATATTTCAATCCATAATGAATTTGTACACATGGATTCCAATTTGAGTTACACAACAGATCCATGTGGAAATATAGCAAACAGTTTTTCATGGCCATGAATAGGAAATACAAAGGTAGATACATGCCATATACTTTCATAGTCACGAACAAGGCCCAGGGAAAACTAGTCTCAAAATCAATCTGAAGATATATCTATACAATGGAGTACATTATGATCTCCCATGATTATTGAATTCATATAGGTATTGGTCCAATGAATGATAGAAATAGCTCAGGAAAGCTACAATTATGAACTGATGCCTTCAAGTCTTCTACACGATCTGCCAAAGGTGAAAGTCTACATCATGTGAATAAAGGAGTTTAGGTAGAACACAATGAGACTTCGTTTGATTACCGATCATTAAGGTATACCATTAACAAACATGAGATAGCCTACCAATAATGAAAGTAGGTATCAAGGCACCAAGTACATTCTTACAAGCGTGAATAAAGGAGTTGAGGTCAAACACTTGAAGAATCCATCGATCAGAAGACATTGATGCATTCCCAACTGTCGATGGAGAGAAAAAATGCCATTGATGACTACAAGCCTCTAGGCACTCATAGGACTCTAGGCCTCGTTTCCATAATAGATTAGCAGAAGTCGATGGAAAGAAACCCATTGGAAGGAGAGCATTAAGGCATCTCTCATTAGTCAGCACAAGGTACAAAGAAGTAGCTTGATGATTTGGAGGAAATCGGACGAAGAACATGTTCATGAACCAATGACCATGTGCATCTTTCCCATGCACCAAATGCAAGCAGTGCACAAAAAAGGACCCTTTGAATAGCAACCAATAAGGAAAATGGTCGAAAAAGGAGAGGAAACCAGCAATAAGGCTAATGGCATCCAATACACTACATGAATCTGAATGTGTGAATATATTTCTTGTCGTCGAACACAAGGGAAACCCTTTAGTCAGTGACCAATGAGGAGATGTCGACTCTTGGATTCAAGGTTACCTACCCATAATGAAAGTAGGACTAGGGTGCACGGTAGGACTACAACTTCATGTAACTCTAAGACACACTGAGGGTATGGTTGACATCCAAAGTCAAGAGTTCTGAGAAATGGTTGACATAGGCTTATAGACATCCTTTGAATAAGAGAATGAGGCAGATGGAGGACTCTGGAAGCATAGAATTGATAATGAAACTTCATGATGCATGAGGCACCAATCAAAATCTCCATAAGGACTAGAAGAGTAACCAGTCGGAGGAGTAAACTATGAGTAATGAGTTCAACTTTCTAAGGTCATGCTAAACCCAAAATTTGGATGAGAAGGGGACTCAAAAGTTTGTTCTTTGTTCAAAGGCAACATGATTGCTTCCAACATGAGATAATATTGTTTTCTCGTCCATATTTTTTTTTCATAGACAAATGAATGTTATGATACAGAGGAGGAAACAAGTGTCGCGAGTAAGAAACTATCTCCAATAGTGGAACATACCTATTCTCAATGCAAGGAGGTGCATGCAGGATATGGACACTCAGGGGAATGTTTCTTCATAGGGTACAGGGTGTCAAGATGCAAAGGATATAAACAAGGCTCTCCTTGGTTGATGATGCAAACTGTTGAGATAATAGGCTTATAATGTGAAAGAGGGAACCAAAAATAGGCTCAATACTGCAAGCAAGAGAATGAGATGCAATTACAACTTAACTCCAAAGAATGTCATTTTTCATAAATTTAGTCCCCTAGGCCCAAAAAAGTATAAAACAAAAGCGATGAGAACTCTTCTAGCCACTAGTGACTAGAGTATTCATTTTTCTAAATTAGTCTAATTGGTCCGAAAAAGGGTTAAACTTACACCAAATAGACATCCTTTCAAATCAAATTTACGATTGTGAAAGAGACAAGTTCACTCAACAATATTTTTTATTTTTGAGAGAGTTGGAAAAGAGCTTAAACAAGACTCATGGGAGTCCCATAGGCATAGGTCAACATGCTTATGAGTAAGAATATGAGGCTCGAATGAAAATGTATATTGGGTCTATAAGGGACTCCTGGTCTTTATGGAATAATCTTTGCATGGGAACCAGATGGCACAGAGTTTCTAACTAGGGTACCCATGTTTGGTAAGTCTCTACCATTCAATAACGACACTTCTAGTAGCAGTAAGGAGGATTCGTGTCGCTAATAAATGGTTTTGTACCTAAGGCATATGGATTATATACATAGGATAATGTAAAAATGCAAGATGGAGTGAGGACTTATCCTATACGATGGTCAAAGAAATAATACCTGCCAAAGTCACAAATGGGCAAAAGGACGCTAGAAACCGCAAGAATCCCTGGATAAAACCACCAAAACCAACTCCTTCCACTGCACTATTAGTCCACTAGGTCAAAATATTAGCAAAAACTATGTAAATGGGCTAAAAATGTTTCTATAAATTGTAAAAATAACCAATTTTACCATACCATTTCATATTTTCACCCAAATAGTGCATTTTGGACCAAATTTCCCAAGACCTTCAAGTGTCTATTGCGGGAGATAGGAGAGACAAAATTTACAAATGCCTGGACTAAGTAAGTACTCTTTCCCTCCTCTTCATTTCTAGTGGATTAGAATTTTAAATTAGGCCTCACTTTTAGATTTTTTTGATGCACAAATTAGGGATTAGGGTGTACACAGGTTGTAGATCATCAAGTCACATATACACATCCCTATATGCATGTGTTATCAAAATAGACCATGTATATGCATCCCTATACGCGATTGTGTATACTGCAACTTGTGTACAAATTTGTAACTTGGATTTTTAAATGCAAATGACTCAAAATTTGGATTTTTCTTGCAGGATGGTGCTGGAATGGAGAGAAAGAGAGCATGAGGAAGTTGCTGTTTATGTGGAAAGAGATCCAGGGGCCCAATTATCATTAAAAAAATGTGAGTTTGTAAGTTATGGGCTATTAAAGAGATTAGGGTTGTTGGTGCAATTATTTGCATAATATATTACTAAACCTAAATTATCAACCGGGATTCGTAATCAATAGAGTTGATGCACTATATGTGCCAAGAACAGATAGGTTCCTATGTCTATTTAGTATAGATTAGATAAGAAAACCATTTAGAAACCAACACACTCTTAAAAATAACAATCTTCACACAACTCAAAAGCTGGAAAACAAAACTCATAAACAAGCAAAAGTTCTTATTGCGGTGATGCACATGTTCATTGATGGCTCATGAAAAGAAAAGATGAAATTTGATTCTATCTCCTGGAGAAACTAAACTAACAAGTAGGATGCTCCATTAAATCTCATGTATGGTGAAATATGGAGATCCAACCGTTCCTGCATTACCACACTTTGCAATACATTCGAAGAGTGAAATCAAACAAAATAACATGAAATCAAAGTAACAGGTACATGAAATGAAAATCTACACTAACAATTTACAATAAGCTTACCATGCTGGATCGGTGGCCCTTACCAATGCCAAAATGGAAGATCTTAGATCAACAGATGATAACGTCTGAGAGAGACAAGATCACTAAATCCAAACTTGCATTAATCTTCAACAGGTAGGCTTACAAAAGGAGTCTTTTCTTTAATCCAATCTACATCATAACAATTCTCCTCAAGAACCTATCTCATAAAAATTCCCTTAATCTACATAATAATGAATTCTCTTTTCAATCTACATAATAATGATTGTCTTATTCTCTACACAATACTAATTCTCCTCCTCTCATGAAGAGAATGCACTCTCTTTTATACATGAGATCTTTGAAAAGGAGATAAACATCTCATAATTACAGATCCACTTTTCTCTCAACCCATTTCCCTTTAATACAAAATATAATCCCTTCAAATCCTCACACATATCTCTCATATATCTTGGATAAGATATGACAACCAAATATCCATGATCTTCTCCTTGGATTAGGATTGAATTATCTTCTCAAATCTTGAAATGGTGGAGGAAGTATTTGAGAAGTCTTTTGAATTAATCCTTCACATATTCCTACACACGATAAATCTCATACATTTTTGAGATATATGAAAACATGTCAATTTTCTATATTTAATCACAAATTCCCTTTTAATACTAAAATAAATGATTTGGAAAATAATAAGGTTAAACCCATATTTAATTATGAAATGGTATTAATGAATGGTTTATAGAGCGATGAAATGTGAATAATGATGAAGGGAAAGGTGGA
>ML793764.1:354413-378068 GCA_009831015.1 Picea engelmannii
CAAAACACAAATAAATTAAAATAAATAAAACATTAATAAAAACATGCATTAAATAAAACAATAAACGACACATAATAAAACGTAAACATAAGAGTTAAAAAAAAAATAAAAAAAAAATAAAACATAAAAAACATATAATAATTAACAAAAAACAAAAAATTAAAACCAAACTCATTTTATCCTATGTTTTCCCCCATTACATTTCCCGTGCATATCGGACCCCCCCCTCCCTCATGTCACATCAGCTCAAGCGGGGTCCGATAAGTGGTATTGGGAGGGACACTTGTCACCTCCAAGTGAAATCAGACCCCCCCCCCCTCCCAATACCACTTACCACCTCAGGGGGGTCTGACATACCACTTACCTCTCCAAAACCTCCCTCCCCCAATTTCACAAAACCATCGTTTTTCCAGTTTTGACCAGTTGTCTTCCAAAGCGGATTTCATGTAATGAAAATGAATTTTAAAAAATCGAGAGAGGTTTGTGTTCATAACGGGATGAAGAAAACAAAAACATTTCATAGTTTGCACAAATGCCACCATATGGGATAATCAAAGCTATCTTTCAGCCTCATTTTTCAGAGTTCCAATTTTTTTTGTTTCAGTCTTGATTTTGAGGTAGTTATTTTGGTGAGTTGGAGACGAAATTGGAGAAACCGAAGGAGGTTTTTTTCCAGCACATTCTCATCTACAATAAATGCCTACATTTTTTTCACAGGTGTCATCGATTGGGAGAAACAAATGTGTGAGCATACCCCTATTTTCAGCATATTAGGCCAAATTTGCAGTTCCTGATTTCTGGGGTTTTGTTGCTTTTTTTTGGCCGAGGTGGTTGAATTCGACCCCTTGAACCTAGGGAGAGTCAGTTTTATATATTCTAATAAGAAAATGTCGGGGGGATTATGATGCAGGAGCATCGTCAACATATTAAGCGAGCCAGCGTGGAGCGGAAGACAGCTGGATAAGCCAACACATATTTTGAAAATACTTTGGGAATGTTGCGTGATCTTAAATGGGTCATTTAAGAGACGACGCACTTGTATATTGTAATGGACCTTGAGCGGATAGCTCTCATCCTTAGGTAGATGAGGCATTTAAAATAGTTAATTCTGGTAGATAGAATAATTAAGTCTAGATTTGATATTTTAGAGTTCGAGAGGGAAAACGGATATAGACACCCTCATTGTGTATTGTAACATTATTGAACAGGAGAGCAAGAAGAGCAAGAAGAGAACTATGTAGAGAACATCCATGTACAGATATTGAATTAATAGAAGAAAGCTTTGATTCAAATCCATGGTTATGTGTCTATTCTCTGTGTATTGATGTTATGTTCATGAATATTTGATTCCTGTCATACATGTGCTTTTATATGTTGTGTATGTGATTTCATGGTTGAATTGAAGTCTGAGAAGGTGAATGAATGAGTTTCAATTGTTTCTCTAAGTGATCCAGAAGATTCCTGCAGGGAGTGCAGTCGAATAGTCCGCAAGGAGTGCGTTGACAGAAGGGTTCATTTAGAGAAAGATTTTGTTTTCATTTCCTCTAGAAGTGCAGAGAGGCACAGTGTCGTGCAAGGAGTGCGCAGGCCAGGGGAAGTCTCAAAGTTTGCTATTTTGAGCAAAGTATTGGAAGATTTCTGCTGCAGGAGTGTGCAGGGTCGAAAGGCTTCAACACTTAGAGAAAGTTGAAGATTTGCCACAAGGAGTGCGTGAAAAGTACCTTCTAAGTAATTGGGATTCGCAAGGAAGCTCAGGAGGAGTAGGATTTTGAATTCATTGAAGGATAAGTGTAGAGGAAGTTGTCATTGGAAGTTCAGAGGAAGCATTGCAGGTTGGCAAGCAGACAACGAGTCTCGTGGAGAGACATTTCTTCCTTTTCGTGGAATTGTGCGAGGAAGAACGGATGATCAGAATCCTTCGAGGAGATTTCACAAAGTTCTATGGGTCGTGGATCTTGCGGAGTTGCAAGGAGGTCATAGCGGAAGTGTTTAAGGATTCTAAGTCCAGGAGAGTAGAGTGCAAATACAAGTTGGTTAGAGTCATTGTATTACTCGCAGGATCGCCTATCGGGATCTTGTGAGAAAAGTGTCGAAGAATTGGCAACGGGAGGTGCGAAGTCACGAGGTGAGATATCCCAATGGCAATGTAAGTCATGTGGGACCACAGAAGTAAGTGGAGGACAGGTGGTGGAAATTGGAATCTTGCGAGTTCGGGACTCGCAAATTAAAAGCCCAAATATTTGAAGGTTCGAGTCGCGAGGCATGAGGTGGCGAAGGCGCGATAGTAGAATCTCGGAGTCTCGTCACATCGGGACTCGGAAGACGGAGAAACAAATAGTTGAGATCGCGAGTAGCAAAATTGCGAGGTAGCGATATTTTGAGTCTCGACGTCTCGGGACTCGAAAGTCGAGGTAGGAGTCATTTGATCTTGCGAGTGGTGAAGTCACGAGCGAGGGAGATCGCGAGTCTCGGCCTTTCGGTGGCTCGTGTGTCGGGGTTTGGAAAATCAGGCGCTTGGTGCTACGAGTGGCGAGATAGCGAAAAGGACAGAAGGCCTGATAAGGTGGGTGAAAGTCAACATCGACTAACACACCGGGTCTCGGGGATTCGAGAGCCTAGAAACTGATAGTGAACTCGCGAAGCCACGAAGTTCCGATCCTCCAAGTGCAGAAAAGGAGGATTGAGAAAAGAGGAGCTATGGGTAAGGAAGATTCCTCATAAGGGATCAGAAGAACCATCGACGTTCTTTGGGCCGAGAAAAAGAAGGTCCTAAGGAGGGCGATCGTTCTCTGAGAGGGTGTGGTTGCTACCAAGTGGTATCAGAGCAGGATTGACTCTTTGTTTTATGTAGCACAGAGAGAGAGATAATTTCACCATGCCGCCCAGAAGGGAAAGATAGTCACCCGACCCAGAAGACATGGAGGTGAGAAGAAGAGGCAGTCCGGCAGGGAATCCGGAGATGGAAAGGCAAATACGTGATCTCCGTGCGAGATTAGAAGATATGGAGGCAGCACAGAGATGTACAGCCAATGATGGAGATCTGAGTGACTCCAAAGGTGAAGCTGAAGCCGAACAACCAGGAGAAGTTGCAGCCGAAGATGCAGCAAACGAGCGATTAATAAAAGCTATCGCCTGGATGAGTTCAAAGATGAAAATGGACATTCCATCTTATGAAGGAAGTCTGGATACAGAAGAGCTGTTGGATTAGATCAGGGCTCTTGACACCTACTTCAATTATGAGGATATCGAAGAGGATAAAAAGGTTAGGCATGTTGTCACAATACTGAAAGGACACACATCATTATGGTGGGACAAGCTACAAGCTGATAGACACTGCAAAGGAAAGCAAAAAATTAAAAGCTGGGATTGAATGATCGCGAAGATGAAAGTGAAATTCATCCCAAGAGACTACCCAATAAATCTGTTCAGTAGGATGTAGAACCTGAAGAAGAAACTGATGACAGTAAAAGAATACACTGAGGAATTCTATCGACTGAACATCAGAGCAGGTCATCGGGAGAGCGATGATGAGAAGGTAGCCAGATACCTGAATGGTCTGAGATACGACATTCAGGATGAATTAAGCATGACAACCATCAGAACGGTTGAGGATGCTTACCAGATGGCTCTGAAAGCTGAGGAGAAGCTGAGCCGTAAGTAAGGACAGCGAGGATGAGGCAGGAGACAGCCCAGAGGCAAGGTAGTTTCCCAGGAGAGATATCATAAAACCAAGGAGGAATGGAAGAAACCTCAGGGTAAGGTTGAAAGAGGTGGAACCTCACAGCGATAGCCATATGCTGAACAGAGGGGACAACATAATGAGCAGTGGGGAGATTATGATGACGCAAATACATTTTCTCATACCAGAGGTAGGGGAAGAGGCTGAGGTGGAGTAATCACATGCTTCACATGTGGAAAGGATGGGCACAAGTCATTCGAGTGTCCGAAGAAAAAGAAGGATAGTGGAGAAGCTCACATCGCTGAAGCGCAGAGGCGTGATGTTGAGAAGGAAGACACAGAAAGTGGAAGGTCATTGATGATGCATAAATTTCTCTTAACACCTGGGAAGGAGGTGGAGGACTCAGCACAAAGGACTAGACTGTTCAGAACAACTTGCAAAACCAAGGACTAGAAATGCAAGGTTATTGTTGATAGTGGTAGCACTGATAATCTCGTTTCGACTGAGATGGTAGAAAAGTTGGAGCTGGAGACAACTGATCACCCAAGACCATACAAAGTTTCATGGCTACAAAAGGGTCATTAGGTGAGTGTCACTAAACAATGTTTAGTTGAATTCAAGATAGGGGGATATAATGATAAGGTCTTATGTGATGTCATTCCCATGGATGTATGTCATTTATTGCTGGGTAGACCATGGAAATATGACAGAAATGTGGTTCATGATGGGAGGATGAACACATATACTTTAGAGAAGGATGGGAGGACACACAGGTTGCTTTCGATAAAGGATAAGGAAATGAAGCCGGAGGTAAGCAACACAATACTTCTCATGAGTGGGAAAGAGCTTCTTATAGAGATGGAGAAGAAGGAAGATCCACAATTCTTTGTGGTCAAAAAGCCGAAGATAGTTCTTACTAGCACAAGAGTGGATGATTTACTAGATGAGATTCAACAACTGTTGGGAGAGTTCACTAACATCATCATGGATGAATTACCTCATTTGTTTCCACCGATGAGGAGTGTGAGTCATCACATTGATCTCATACCAGGAGCAAGTTTGCTGAACAAATCCGCATACCGGTTAACGCCACAGGAAAATGAGGAGGTCAAGAAGCAGGTCCAAGAGTTATTGGACAAAGGATTGGTCAGAGAAAGCCTGAGTCCATGCGTTGTTCCAACAATGCTTAGTCCAAAGAAGGATGGAGGTTGGAGAATGTGCACCGATTCAAGAGTGATCAACAAAATTACCATTAGGTACAAGTTTCCACTACCAAGAATGGATGATCTGATGGATTGCCTGAGTGGGGCAAATTATTTCTCAAAGATTGATCTAAAGAGCAGATATCATCAGATTCGCATGAGAGAAGGTGATGAATGGAAGACGACATTCAAGACAAACGAAGGTTTGTACGAATGGCTGGTCATGTTGTTTGGCTTGACAAATGCGCTGAGCACATTCATGAGACTGATGAATGAAGTCCTGAGGGAATTCATCGAAAAATTTGCAGTCATATATCTGGATGATATACTGATCTTCAGTATGACGAAGGCCGAACATTTGAAGCATTTGGCCATTGTGATGAGGAAGCTACAACAGGAGAAGTTGTTGATTAATATGCAGAAGTCCTCATTTATGAAGACAGAGCTCATTTACTTGGGTTTTTTCATATCGGCGAATGAATTGAAGATGGATCCAAGTAAAGTGGAAGTAATTAAAAATTGGCCATCACCGAGAAATGTTTTCGAGGTGAGAAGTTTTCATGGACTGGCTAGTTTCTATCGAAAATTCATCAAGAATTTCAGCGGAATTAGCGCAGCGATGATGGACACGGTGAAGAAGCGACATAAGTCTTTTCATTGGACAACAGAGGCTAAGAAGAGCTTCAAGCTGTTGAAGCGGAAGATAACGGAACGACCAGTGTTGGTGTTGTCAGACTTCAAGAAGACATTTCAGGTGAAGTGTGATGCAAGCGGATATGCCATAGGAGCGGTCTTAAGCCAGGAGGATAGACCAGTTGCATATTTCATTGAGAAGTTGGATGAAGCAAAGCTGAAATACTCCATGTATGATAAGGAATTTTATTCTATCATACAGGCGTTGAATAAGTGGAGGCATTACTTGATCCCAAAGGAATTTGTACTGTACAGTGATAATCATGCATTGCAGTTTGTGAGTCAACAGGAAAAGTTGAATCAGAAGCATGCAAAATGGCTAGAGTATATGAAGAATTTTACATTTGTAATTAAACACATTTCAGGTACTGCTAACAAAGTGGCTGATTCTTTGAGTAGGAAATGTTTGTTGCTGCAAGAGTTCAGAGTCAAAACATTGGGTTTTGAAAATATGAAGGACATGTATGCAGGTGATCCAGATTTTCAAGAAGCGTATGAAGCAGCTGAGAATCCATTTCTCAAAGATTAGAGCCCATGGATAGACTACATGATCCAGGAGGGATTACTATTCAAAGGCAATCAACTGTGTATTCCAAATTGCTCCATGAGGGAGAATTTACTAAAGGAAAAACACAGTGGAGGCTTGGCAGGACACTTTGGTCACGACAAAACATTTGTGAAGTTGAGAGAATCATATTTTTGGCCAAGAATGCAAGCAGATGTCAAGCGATTTGTTGACAAATGTAGAATTTTCCAACATTCGAAGGGAAGAAAGAAGAATGCAGGGTTTTATCATCCCTTGCCCATACTAGAGAGGCCATGGGAGGCAATCAGCATGGATTTTATATTGGGTTTGCCGAGGATGCAGAGAGGTGTTGATTCCATCTTTGTGGTGGTGGACAGTTTTTCTAAGATGGCACATTTTATCCCATGCCAGAAGACCAGCGATGCGACACACATCGCGAACTTGTTTTTCAAAGAGATTGTGTGACTTTATGGATTGTCGAGAAGCATAGTCTCGGACAGGGATACGAAATTCATAGGTCATTTTTGGAGGACGCTATGGAAGAAGCTAGGAACTAACTTGGTGTTTAGTTCATCTTATCATCCACAGATGGATGGGCAAACAGAGGTGGTGAACAGAAGTCTGGGGGACTTAATGAGAAGCTTGGTAACAGAGAACCATGGCAGCTGGGACAATATATTGCCACAGGCAGAATTTGCATACAACAATTCAGTGAATTGGAGTACAGGAAAGAGTCCATTTTAGGCTGTATATGGGATGCAACCGAGAGGAGTTTCTGAACTACAAGATTTGGAACAGACTGCTACTAGTAGTGCTAGTGCAGAGGAATTCACTGAGGCGATGAAGGAACTTCACAGCAAGGTGAAGCAGAGACTGAAAGATTCAAATCAGGAATACAAGCACAGAGAAGATCAGCATCGGAGACAACTTCAGTTTGAACTTGGTGATCTGGTTTTGGCACATTTGAGAAAGGAAAGGTTCCCAAGGGGAACATACAATAAGTTAAATATGAAGAAAATTGGGCCATGCAGGGTCCTGAAGAAATTCAAAGAGAATGGTTATGAGATTGAGTTTATGGATGGCATCGAAATATCTCTGATATTCAATGTGGAAGATCTATACCCATACAGGGTTGGAGAAGTAGAAACTGGAACTGAAGAACCGGTTATTCAGTGGACGAAGCAGATGCCGATAGCATAAAATCCACATATGGAGTGCATATTGGACAAAAGAGTGGGTAAAAAGACCAGGAGAAAAGAATACTATGAGTATCTGGTCAAGTGGAAGAATCACCCAGTAGAAGATGCCAGCTGGGAAAATGAAGCAATGATACAGAAGCATGGATAGACCATGTAGGAGCTCATGGACAGGATATCATGAAAGTTTTCAAGCCGAGGAGTATGATGCAGGAGCATCGTCAACATATCAAGCGAGCCAACGTGGAGCAGAAGATAGCTGGATAAGCCAGCACATATTTTGAAAATACTTTGGGAATGTTGCATGATCTTAAATGGGTCATTTAAGAGATGGCACACTTGTATATTGTAATGGACCTTGAGCGGATAGCTCTTGTCCTTAGGTAGATGAGGCATTTAAAATATTTAATGCTGGTAGATAGAATAATTAAGTCTAGATTTGATAGTTTAGAGTTCGAGAGGGAAAACGGATATAGACACCCTCATTGTGTATTGTAACATTATTGAACAGGAGAGCAAGAAGAGCAAGCAAAGAACTATGTAGAGAACATCCATGTATATATATTGAATTAATAGAAGAAAGCTTTGATTCAAATCCATGGTTATGTGTCTATTCTCTGTGTATTGATGTTATGTTCATGAATATTTGCTTCCTATCATACATGTGCTTTTATATGCTGTGTATGTGATTTCATGGTTGAATTGAAGTCTGAGAGGGTGAATGAATGAGTTTCAATTGTTTCTCTAAGTGAGCCAGAAGATTTCTACAGGGAGTGCAGTCGAATAGTACGCAAGGAGTGCATTGACAGAAGGGTTCATTTAGAGAAAGCTTTTGTTTTCATTTCCTCTAGAAATGCAGAGAGGCAGAGTGCCATGCAAGGAGTGCACAGGCCAAGGGAAGTCTCAGATTTTGCGATTCTGAGCAAAGTATTGGAAGATTTCTGCTGCAGGAGTATGCAAGGTCAAAAGACTTCAACACTTAGAGAAAGTTGAAGATTTGCCGCAAGGAGTGCATGCAAAGTCCCTTCTAAGTAATTGGGATTCACAAGGAATCTCAGGAGGAGTAGGTCTTCAAATTCATTGAAGGATAAGTGTAGAGGAAGTTGTCGTTGGAAGTTCATAGGAAGCATCGCAGGTTGGCGAGCTGACAATGAGTCTCGTGGAGAGACATTTCTTCCTTTTCATGGAATTGTGCGAGGAAGAACGGACGATCGGAATCCTTCAAGGAGATTTCGTGAAGTTCCATGGGCCGTGGATCTTGCGGAGGTGCAAGGAGTTTATGGTGGAAGCATTTAAGGATTCTAAGTCCAGGAGAGTAGAGTGCAAATACAAGTCATTTAGAGTCGTTGTATTACTCGTGGGATCACCTATCGGGATCTTGTGAGAAAAGTGTCGAAGAATTGGCAATGGGAGGTGCGAAGTCACAAGGTGAAATATCCTAATGGTGACGTAAGTCGTGTGGGACCACAAAAGTAAGTGGAGGACAGGTGGCAGAAATCAAAATCTCGTGAGTTCGGGACTCGCAAATTAAAAGCCCAAATATTTGAAGGTTCGAGTCGCGAGGCGTGAGGTGGTGAAGGCGCGACAGTAGAATCTCGGAGTCTCGTCACATCGGGACTCGGAAGATGGAGAAACAAAAAGTTGATATCGTGAGTAGCGAAATCGCAAGGTAGCGATATTTCGAGTCTCGGCGTCTCGGGACTCGAAAGTTGAGGTAGGAGTCATTTGATCTCGCGAGTGGCAAAGTCACGAGGGAGCGAGATCGCGAGTCTCGGTCTTTTGGTGCCTCATGTGTCAGGGTTTGGAAAACTGGGTGCTTGGTGCTACAAGTGGCGAGATCACGATAAGGACAGAAGGCCCGATAAGGTAGGTGAAAGTCAACATCGATTGACACATCGGGTCTCGGGGATCCGAGATCCTAGAAACCGATAGTGAACTCACGAAGCCGTGAAGTTCCGATCCTTTGAGTGCAGAAAAGGAGGATTGAGAAAAGAGGAGTTGTGGGTAAGGAAGATTCCTGATAAGGGATCAGAAGAACCATCGACGTTCTTCTGGTCGAGAAAAAGAAGGTCCTGAGGAGGGCGATCGTGCTCCAAGAGGGTGCAGTTGCTACCAGATTATTGATTTTTTTTATTCAATACCCTTAGGGGATATTGTGTAATTTTCCAGAGGATCCCATCGGAAATAAAGAGGCTCGACTTGTAGGATTCTTGTGCAAAACTCCTTGGTGATGTTTTCCTTTCTTAGTAATCATTTTCTTACTTTTGTAAAAACCATTTCACGTATGCCCTGGTCTAGTCATTAAAGGAAAGATTAAGAACAAAATTTATGCACACATACTCTATCTCTAGTCCTTTATTGACCTGCATGTTTTCAACTGAAATTGGGCTAAGGAATTCTTAACTGCTCCTGTGCCCTATATATCTTTCTCCTTTATTATGTTTCATTTGATTTAATCAAATTAGATCCAACAGTTTTACTAACACTCCCTGTGGGAAGAACTCATCCTAAAACATGTGATAGATCCCTATTCTTGAGGATAGACCCCATGACCCAATGGAAATGAAATTTTTCAATCTCCCATATACTACAAATCCAATAACAAATCCCATTCTGCATAGCTAGCCTAAGATCCATGTTCAAACAAATCTAAATTTGACAGAGAGATCCCTCTCTGAGTCTTGGAGAGCTATATCCGAGACTCGAAGTGATTTTGATGTTACCTTTGTGACTGTCTCCACATCCTTGGGAAAATCACATAGTGATAATAGAATGGTGACCATACTAGGGAAACTTTTTCCAGTAGTGCACTTCAAGTTCCATATCTGATCATTGATGGTGGACAGTGACCAGACACAAGAAGGCTGAAATCTTCCACCTGGCAACTCCAATCATCTCCAGACTGTGCCAACTCAATGACTCCACTGGAGGAAGAACCTGAAGCATGACCAAGAAGCCTAGAAATATTAGGTACTCAAGCTCAAATTGTATTCATGATATTATTGGTTTCATCTGCAATTACTTTCTCTCTTATAATGATCCTGGTCCAGAGTATATTATCGAAATTCAGGATGATCATTTTCAACCTGAAGAACCTCAAAGGATTGATCCCATCCCATAGCTCTGGTACACACTCCTACACTTATAGAAAGCCTTGACAGACATAAGCCTCCTGTCTTATTCCCCACAAATGTCAAGATCTCTAACACATATGTAGAAATCCTAGAGGTACAGGTTGAAATTTCAGAAAGTTACAACCCCCTTGCTTTACCTCATATACCTGTGAAAGTCTCAGACAGATACAAACCTCTGGTTTTACCTTCCATTCTCCATGACTTCCCTACCAATTATAGCAATAATCCTCCCAAGTTTGATGGGGAAAATGTGAATATCACGACAGAAAAACACATTCAAAATATTGAGGATTTTCTTGATCTATTTGAGGTGGAAGAAGATGAGGTCTGTATTAGGATGTTTTCCCTATCATTTATAGGTAAATTTAAAGATTGGTTTAAGAACCTTCCAGTTGCAAGCATCAACAATTTTCGTCAATTTGTGCATTTTTTCCTAGATCGATGGGTGATCACGAGAAATGTCTTTCTCATCCTCGAAGAGTATGACCATTTGAAAAGACATCTAGGGAAGACAATACATAAGGTTTTAGCAAGGTTCAATAAGGTATATCATGCAATGCCTGCTGATATAAGGCCACCCATATGATCATCTCACTTGCATTTCCCAGATGCCTTCGATCCCGAGATGGCATTCCAATTAAGAGAAAGGAAAACTGTAACACTTGAAGAAATGAAAAAGATTGCAGTTGATGTGGAAGCTAACTTGTTGAACCGAAAGGCAAAGTTAAAGGAAAAAGATAAAGATAGAATGGAAAAGGAACAGATAACATCTTTAGAATTTAAACTAGATGTCCTGGCAAACATTGTCAATAAGATGATGCAGAAGATTAGCATAAGGGAAAAACTTGATGTTCAAATACATAAGGTTCCATTGATTTTAAAGAAAGAAAGGGTCAGTGTTCCCAAACATTTTCCACCTCACCCCTGGTACCATGGTTTGGATAATGATTCTTTCATGTATTCAATTCAAAAGGTAGTCAAAGATGAAGTTCCATCTCAACTTGCAGAGGAACAACCAGCTGATATGATGTGCATGTTGGATGACATTTTCTACCTGGATAATCTACCCAAATGTGATCAATATGATGATGATTATGAGGCTGAAAAAGATTTTGACTGCTCGAAACAATCAACAACATGTCATTGGTAGGAAGAAGATCAGTTGTAGCTCAGATATTACAATTAGCCTCTGCCCAAAAATCATGACAACGACGAGGAAAATATAGAAAATTTTAGAGTAAGGGAAAAATCTTTGCCCTTATGTTTCACATCTTTTCAATTTCTAAAAAGAAACTCTAGGCAAGTTGTAAATAGTGAACATAGAAAATTTTCTGATGAGTTAGTAAAGGATGTCATTGATGACATGGGACCTATTTTAGACCCAAAATCACAGTCACTAATTTCCCTTGATTTTCAAAGTCCAGATGAAATTCCAGAGCTCGAAGCAAGATTTGAATCAGTGGAATGTAATTGTGTACAATTAGATTATAATTCATTTCAAATATTGAAGGAGACTCTTGAACAAATGTTGAAGAATAAATACATAGAAAGCCAGAACCTATCATGTGAATCAATGAAGCAATCTTGTCAATCCTTTCAGGATCCCATAGTAGCAATTTTAGATGATATGTGTAGTCAGGAGCCTGTTTTGACATTTAGCTATGGATTGAATAACATCTATGATTGTGATATGATCAGAAAATCAACTTTGGTTCAGTAGGAGGATCACCACAAAGCCCATCAGAGCATTTGTAGTCATGTAAAGAAGTGTTGGAGGACACAGAAGGCATAGGTGAAAAATCAAGTCAAGATGTTGAATTGTTTGAAGTTGAAAATCAAAGGATGGGTCRAGCCTATATTGATCCTATAAATACATATATGGAGAAATTCTTCAATACCCCTGAGCCWAGGGAGAKTTGGTTTTATATATTGTAATAAGAAAATTTGGAGGGGGAATTATTGATTTTTTTGTATTCAAGATCCTCAGGGGATATTGTGTAATCTTCCAGAGGATCCACTAGAAATAAAGAGGCTCAACTTGCAAGATTCTTGTGCARAACTCCTTGGTGATGTTTTCCTTTCTYAGTAATCATTTTATTACTTCTGTAAAAACCATTTCATGTATCCCYTAGTCTAGTCGTTATAGAAAATATTAAGAACAAAATTTATACACACATACTCTGTCTCTGGTCCTTTATTKACCTRCATGTTTTCAACTRAAATTGGGCTAAATAATTCTTTACTACTCCTATGCCCTATATATCTTCCTCCTTTMTTCTGTTTCATTTCATTTAATAAAATTASATCCAATAKTTTTKCTAACCTTCCTTGTGGGAAGAACTCATCCTAAAACCTATGATAGATCCCTATTCTTGAGGATAGACCCSATGGCCCAATGGAAATGAAAGTTTTCAATCTCCCATATACCTCAAATCCAAAAACAAATCCCATTCTTCATAGCTAGCCTAAGATCTATGTTCAAACAAATCTAAATCTGACAGAGAGATCCCTCACAGAGTCTTGGAGGGCTAGATCTGAGACTCAAAGTGGTTTTGATGTTACCTCTGTGACTACCTCCACATCCTTGGGAAAATTATAGAGTGATAACAGAATGGCGACAGTACTGGGGAAACTTTCTCCAGTAGTGCACTTCAAGTTCCAGATCTGATCATTGATGGATAGTGACCAGACACAAGAAGGCTGAAATTTTCCACTTGGAAACTCCAATTAGCTCCAGATAGTGCCAATTCAAAGAATCCACTGGAGGAAGAACCTGAAGCATGACCAAGAAACCTAGAAATACCAGGTACTCAGGCTCAAATTGTATTCATGATATTATTGGTTTCATCTGCAATTACTTTCTCTCTTATCATGATCCTGGTCCAGAGTATATTTTTGAAATTCAGGATGACCATTTTCAACCTGAAGAACCTCAAAGGATTGACCCCATTCCCATATCTATGGTACACACTCCTACACCTATAGAAAGCCTTGACATACATAAGCCTCTTGCTTTATTCCCCACAGCTGTCAAGATCTCTAACACATATGTAGAAATCCCAAATTTATAGGTTGAAATTCCATATAGTTATAAGCCCCTTGCTTAACCTCCTATACCTATGAAAGTCCCAGACAGATACAAACCTCTTGTTTTACCTTCCATTCTCCATGACTTCTCTGCCAATTATAGCAATAATTTGCCCAGGTTTGATGGGGAAAATGTGAATATCACGGCAGAAAAACACATTCAAAATCTTGAGGATTTTATTGATCTATTTGAGGTGGAAGAAGATGATGTATGTATTGGGATGTTTGCCCTATCATTGCTAGGTAAAGTTAAATATTGGTTTAAGAACCTTCCAGCTGCAAGCATCAACAATTTTCTTCAATTTGTGAAAGTTTTCCTAGATTGATGGGTGATCATGAGAAATGTCTTTCTCATCCTGGAAGAGTATGAATGTTTGAAAAGACAGCCAGGGGAGTCAGTACATCATTTTTCAGCAAGGTTCAATAAGGTATATCATGCAATTCCTGTTGATATAAGGCCACCCCCGGGATCATCTCACTTGCATTTCCCAGATGCCTTTGATCCTGAGATGGCATTCCAATTAAGAGAAAGGAACACTGCAACACTTGAAGAAATGCAAAAGATTGCAGTTGATGTGGAAGCTAACTTGTTGAACCGAAAGGAAAAGTTAAAGGAAAAAGATAAATATAGAATGGAAAAGGAACAGGTAACATCTTCAGAAGTTAAACTAGATGTTCTGACAAACATTGTTAATAAGATGATGCAAAATATTAGCATAAAGGAAAAACTTGATGTTCAAAGACATCATGTTCCATTGATTTCAAAGAAATAAAGGGTCACCTCACCCTTGGTACCATGGTTTGGATCATGATTCTTTCATGTATTCAATTCACAACATAGTCAAAGATGAAGTTCCATCTCAACATGCAGAGGAACAACCAACTAATATGATGTGCATGTTGGATGAAATCTCTTACCTAGATAATATACCCAAATGTGATAAGTATGATGATGATTATGAGGCTGAAAAAGATGTTGATTGCTCAAAACAATCAACAACATGTCATTGGCAGGAAGAAGATCAGTTACAGCTCAGATATTACAATCAGCCTCTGCCAAACAATCATGACAGTGATGAGGAAAATATAGAAAATTTTAGAGTAAGGGAAAAATCTTCGCCCTTATGTTTCTCATCTTTTCAATTTCTAAAAAGAAACTCTAGGCAAGTTGTAAATAGAGAAAACATAAAAAAAATTGATGAGTTAGTAAAGGATGTCATTGATGACATGGGACCTGTTTTAGACCCAAAATCATAGTCACTAATTTCCTTTGATTTTCAAAGTCCAGATGGAAGTCGATATCTCAAAATAAGATTTGAATCAATGGAATGTAATTGTGTACCATTAGATTATAATTCATTTCAAATATTGAAGGAGACTCTTGAACAAATGTTGAAGAATAAATACATAGAAAGTCAAAACCTAACATCTGAATCAATGAAGCAATCTTGTCAATCCTTTCAGGATCCCATAGCAACAATTTTAGATGATATGTGTAGTCAGGAGCCTATTTTGGCATTCAATTATGGATTGAAAAACATCTATGATTTTGATATGATCAGACAATTAGCTTCATTGCCTAGTTCAGTAGGAGGATCACCACAAAGACCGTCAAAGCATTTGCAGTCATGTAAAGAAGCATTGGAGGACACAGAAGGCATAGGTGAAAAATCAAGTCAGGATGTTGAATTGTTTGAATTTGAAATCAAAGGATGGGTCAAGCCTATATTGATCCTCTAAATACATATATGGAGAAATTCTTCCATACAGGATCCTTTTCCATTTCTAGTATTTTTCCTATTGTTCAGGTTTATTAAATCCTCTACGGTGAAGACCAGGCTGGAAATTACTCTCAAGCACGAGTAATAGAATTATTTCTGAGTTTTATCAAAGACAGTGGAAGAACAGAGTTATTAGATCAACTGTTGGATTGGATACATTGGCATTTTTCCATTACCTAGCTGAGTAGTGATTGCAGTAGATTAGGATAGGAGACTGTGACTAAGCTCAACATTCTGAGCATCTCTTTTCCAGCAGTGTTCCCTTTTATTTGGTCTCAGTTGAAAGATCAAAACAGGTACAGGTTGCAGAATAAGATGTTGGGATCAGCCCAATGGAATAAACATTGGTCTGCATGTTCAAGAGGTCTGATATTCTTGACACCTCCTCAGGAATCTACCATCCCTAGGTGGAGCCTATGTTAGGGTCCTATAATTATAGGAGATTTGATGATTCATATATCATTTACAGGTCTCATGATGAAGTTCCTAGATTGTTGGTCTCTCGGTTGTTTCCATTTCCCCCTCCATCCATTTCGTCTGATCCTTCATCACCTTGTTGCATCATTCATCCACTGTTATGCCCTTCAGTCCCTCACCCTTCATTCCTTCACCCCTTCACCAATTTTATCCCTGCACAAATAAACAAACTTAGGTTAAAAGAAAAAGCAATTGGTTAATAATGTTAGTAATAAGTTTAGTATAGTTAGAATATGGTAGACTAATTAATAATTAATTAATTAATGATTAATTTAGTTAGTTAGTACTTAGGTTAGTGTTTTATTAATCAAAATATTGATTAAATATTAAAAATAAAACAATAAATAAATATATATAAACATTAAATAAAAAACATATATAAAACATTAAATAAAAATTAAATGAAAACTAAATATTAAAATAAAACTAAAAATTAAATAAACATAAAATAAATTAAAATTAAAATAAAACAAAGTAATAAAACAAATATTAAAACAAACACGTAAACACATAAATAAGAACAAAAGATAAATAAATTAAAATAAATAAAACATTAATAAAAACATGCATTAAATAAAACAATAAAAGACACATAATAAAACGTAAACACATGAGTTCAAAAATAAAAAATAAAAAAATAAAACATAAAAAACATATAATAATTAACAAAAAAACAAAAAATTAAAACCAAACTCATTTTATCCTAAGTTTTCCCCCATTACATTTCTCGTGCATATCGGACCCCCCCCTCCCTCACGTCACATCAACTCAAGGGGGTCTGATAAGTGTTATTGGGAGGGACACTTGTCACCTCTAGATGAAATCTGACCCCTCCTCCCAATACCCCTTACCACCTCAGGGGGTATGACATACCACTTACCTCTCCAAAACCGCCCTCCCCCAATTTCACAAAATCGTCATTTTTCCAGTTTTGACTAGTTGTCTTCTGAAGCGGATTACGGGCAAATGGAAATGAATTTTAAAAAATTGAGAGACATTTTTGTTTAGAATGAGATGAAAAACAAAAAATTGTTTCATATTTTTCACATGTGCCACCATCTGGGATAATTGAAGCTATATTTCAACCTCATGTTTCTGAGTTTCGGTTTTTTTGTTTCAGTCCTAATTTTGCGGGAGCTGTTTTGGCGAGATGGAGACAAAATTGGAGAAGCCAAAGGTGGTTTTTGTCCAGAACATGCTCATATACAATAAAATCCTAAATTTTTTTCACAGGTGCCACCGATTGGGAGAAACAAATGTGTGACATTATCCCTATTTTCAATAGATTAGGCCAAATTTGCAGTTTCAGGTTTTTGGGGATTTGTTGCTTTTTTTTGGCCGAGGTGGTTGAGTTTGACCCCATGAGCCTAGGGAGAGTCAGTTTTATATAATTTAATAATAAAATGTGGAGGGGGGGATTATTGATGTTTTTTTATTCAATCCCCTTGGGGGATATTGTGTAATTTTCCAGAGGATCCACCAGAAATAAAGAGGCTCGACTTGTAGGATTCTTGTGCAGAACTCCTTGGTGATGTTTTCCTTTCTCATTAATCATTTTCTTACTTCTGTAAAAACCATTTCATGTATCCCCTAGTCTAGTCATTAAAGGAAAGATTAAGAACAAAATTTATGCACACATACTCTGTCTCTAGTCCTTTATTGACCTGCATGTTTTCAACTGAAATTGGGCTAAGGAATTATTAACTACTCCTATGCCCTATATATCTTCCTCCTTTCTTTTGTTTCATTTCGTTTAATCAAATTAGATCCAATAGTTTTGTTAACCTTCCCTTTGGGAAGAACTCATCCTAAAACCTGTGATAGATCCTTGTTCTTGAAGATAGACCTCATGGCCCAATGGAAATGAAAGTTTACAATCTCCCATATGCTTCAAATCCAAAAACAAATCCCATTCTACATAGCTAGCCTAAGATCCGTGTTCAAAAAAATCTAATTCTAACAGAGAGATCCCTCTCTGAGTCTTGGAGGGCTAGAGATGAGACTCAAAGTGGTTTTGATGTTACCTCTGTGACTGCCTCCAATACCTTGGGAAAATTACAGAGTGATAAGACAACCCAAGCGGAAAAATCCAAGTTTTGTGTATGACGACTGGCACTACATGTGAATCCTAAGTAAATTTAAGACTCTCTTGACATCTTCCAACCGAGGGAAAACTCCATAAGCAAGCCCATAACAAAAGGGGAATATATATATACACTAAGATAAACTAGTATACAAAGAGTTGCGCCCAATCTTGGGGCTCAAGCATAATATATTTTCAAGTAGAGCCCATTTCTCGGCTCAACCAACATATTCCATTCATAATATTCTAATTTGTAGGATCCCTTTTTTAAGACACGTCGCACGATATAAGGACGGTGCCACATGGGGTTGAACTTTCCTGCTCCCACTGGTTCTTTTTATTGGTCATACAAGAGGACGAAGTCACCCTCAACATACTGTTGAGGACAAACAAACTTATCATACTGGACCTTGACACATCATTTATTCGCTTCGATAACCATAAAGGCATCTCGACGCTGCTCATTTAGGCTCTCTAGGTATAAGAGGCGTTCTTCGAGATGAAAAGTGTCAGGTAGGAGATTAACTGCCAGTATAAGATAATGGATTTCACATTTAATAGGTAGGAATGACTCCACACCCTGTACTAATTGAAAAAGGAGAAAAAATGGTGGAAGTATTAACCAAGGTTTGGTATGCCCAAAGCATAGGGTAAAGCATGAGATGCGAGTCAAATTTTCTTTGGTTGACAATTTTCTGCAAAATGGTCTTGAGAGACTTGTTCGCCTTCACTTATCCATTTTCTTGGGGATAGTAGGGGTAAGAATGACCATGTTTGAACCCCCATTTCGATGTTAATTCTTTCATCATTTCGTTTTGAAAGTGACTGCGATGATTAGTGACAAGCTCACTTGGGATTCTAAACCGGGCTATAATTTGATTGAACATGAAAAATGCAGTATTCTTACCATCATATTTAATTGTAGGCATGGCCTCGGGCAACTTAGTAAAGTATTCTACGACGATGATAATATGTTGATTCCCCCTAGCCAAAGTTGGGTTGCAATCCATGAAATCCACCCCCCACTTGGTGAAGGGACCAATGGTGATGACCGGGTGAAGAGGGGATAGATGTGAGATCATATTCCAAGTGAACACTTGGCAAGGGTGACACTTCTTGATCACTTTGACACAATCTTTAAAAATAGATGACCAAAAATAATCAACTCACAATATATTTTGGGTTGTCACAATCCCAGATACATGACCACCACAAGCCCCACTCTGATTGTCATTAAGAATGGAATCATCCACCTCATGAGTCAAGAAACAATTCAAGATATTATCTACGCCCCAACAATGCAAAGTTTTGCCGACGATAAGGTAGTTTTTAGCTTGATATCGTATACATCGTCGATCGTCTCTCGAAAGATGTTGAGAGAACTTCGAGGTTTGAAGATAGATAAAAATGTATCCATACTAGGGGTCTGATGATCAGATAAGGAAAATGTGTTCATCCACGAATGAATCAACATGAATAACATCCTCATCTAACCAAATGAAGTTTGATATTAACTCAACAAAAACTAACAATTTCTTGGATTTTTCTAAAGCAAAATCGAGATCAAACTCTTGTAAGATGAAAATCCATTTATTATATTTTCCCCCTATGATATGCCTAGTAAGGACGTATTGAAATGGATTGACGTCAGCAACTACGATAGTTTTTCAAAACAATATATAGTTTCATAATCTTTGAACCGTGTGTACGAAAGCCAAGGCTAGCTTCTCAACATGAGAGTACTTGAGTTCAGGGTATACTAAGTTTCAAATAAGATAGTAAATGACATGCTCATGGATCTCATCATCCTACTAAACTAAAACCATACCAACCGTCCCTTCAAATGCGACGATATAAAGCAAGTAACTCTATTGTAGTCTAGAGGCTTCAGCAGAGGCATCGATACCAAGGATTTTTTAAGAGCATCAAAGGATTCCTAGGCTCGTCCATCCCATATAAACAGAGTGTCCTTCCTTAATAGATTCATGAAACCCTTAGTAATATTGGCATAGTTTACTATAAACCGACGTAAAAAGTTAGCTTTCCTCTGTAAACCTTGAAGTTGATGAATGTTGCATGGGGGAGGCAATTGAAGTATTGTATCAACCTTTAAAGGATCCACCATGATCCTAGTCTCAGAGACTAAAAACCCTAAAACACGACCCAAACTAACACAAAATATGCACTTATGAGGGTTTAAACGGATGCGATAATAGTGACATATCTCAAAAACTAGCCGAAGGTGGGTAGAGTGATCCACTCTCTTGCGAGTGTGAGCAACGAGATCATCGAGGTAGGATTTGATTATATGCTTGAGATCGTGAAAAGAGAAGATCATGGCTCATTGGAAGGTTTCTCTAGCATTTTTAAGATCAAAAGGCATTTTTTGGTATGCAAAAGTACCCCAAGGACAAATAAATGGCGTCTTATGTTTTTTTTTTTTTTTTGTTAATGTGGCCAAACTTGTTGGCATCAGGATTAACCTATGGCTTTAGAAACCGTGACTCAGGGGCATCTACGTCGTCAAAATCACACGGGGATCGCACCCAGCCTGAGCCACACCAACCCTTAACATGGTTGGATTTTTTGTCCCCACAGGTTTCGAACCGGTGACTTTTCAACATGGAGTGGCTTAACAACACACTCCATGACCCACTATCCTACACTTGGGGACAAATGGAATCTTATGTTAATCCTCAGGTTTAATCTAAATTTGGTTGTATCCTGAAAATTCGTCCATAAAATAAAAAACCCTGCTTCCTGCACACTCATCAAGAACATGATCAATGAAAGGTGTCTGGAAGTTGTCTTTAGGACATGCCTTATTCAGGTCTCAAAAATCTATACACACACGAATGGTTCCTTGCTTCTTATTCATGGGAATGGGGTTCGATACCCATTCAATCAAGGGAACTAGGTAGATAAACCCTGCATTAAAAAGTTTCTCCACATCTGCCTTAATAGCAGGGCCCTGCCTAGGATTGACAAATCTAAGTCGTTTCTGAACAAGTTTAGCATCCGAGTAGGTTTTAATTTCATGTTCAACAATGAAAGGGTCGATTCCTGACATCTCTTCATATGACCAAGCGAATACATCATGGAATTCTTTGAAGAGATCAGTGTAGGTCTGAATTTCTTTAGGATAACAATCTACACCGATATATACATTTTCAATTTTACCAGGAATACAAGAGATTTCGATAGTGATGGTGGGAGAAATACTCAACATGTTCCCTTCGACATAAATAGCATGTGTATCTAGTGGAACTATGGAAATATCGACTATCTCATTCAAGGTAGATCTAAAATCGTCTTGTTCGATCCTAACAAGCTCTGGGAGGAAGTAAGAGCGATGATGCATACCATCCCATGTCCTATCAGAACCATTCATGGCCTCTACAATTGCTTCATCCGAAGGTAAAGTATCATCGAGGAAATCATGTGAGCAAGACAATAAAG
Organism: Picea engelmannii; assembly: GCA_009831015.1. Classification (NCBI taxonomy): domain Eukaryota; kingdom Viridiplantae; phylum Streptophyta; class Pinopsida; order Pinales; family Pinaceae; genus Picea; species Picea engelmannii. Next base: position 375,731 of record ML793764.1, read on the forward strand.
TGGCCCATATGGGTTAGACAAAAGGATTCTTCTTGTCCGTCTACAAGGAGATAGGATCTGGGTTGACAGTAGTGTCGAGAAAAACCTTATACACTATCTCTATCATCGATAGTGGCATTTCCATTCCAATATGTGATTGACCCTCACAAGACAAGGTTGGGGAAGGTAGGGTCTAAGGATCATTAAAATATGAAGTGCAGAAAGGAATGGACCTCATTGATAAAACATACCTACTAGATATGGCATAAATGTGATGAATCGATGCCACAAAATCAAATGTACCCATAAGGGAGGAATACATTACAACACCAATGTCCTCAGTTTCCGGCTAAGAATTGTCTATCACGGGGATTGAAGGACCAACTGATGCATTGGGACTAGCATACACAAAGGATAATTGATCAAGCATGGCAATTTTCCCTTCGTTATGAAATAGTAAAGTATGGAAAATAGAGAATATGATTATCGTCATAAAATAGGTCCAGTTATGTCCTAGTAATAAGTTATATTCAAGGGGAACATCAACCACCTCGACATCCACCTCGACTATATTTCCACCTAACTAGATTGAAAAGGTAGGAAGAATACCATGGGGACAGAAATAACGACCATCAAATGCAGTCAACATGGTCAGAGATTGAGAGAGGGTTGGAGATCCAATGGCTTTCCAATAGGTTAGGGACATCATGGATGTTGCAACACCTTCATCAATAACAATAAGTTTGATGGTATACTTTGAGTAATCCATATGGATTTGAAATGCCACATGGTAAGGCAAGCGAGGCTTCACATCCATGATGTCAAACTTGATAACCTTAGAGCCACATGGGTTTATATATCCTAACATAGATAAAAATGCATTCCTCTGTGAAGGACATGTCTAGAGTACCTCCAAAGCTGACATTGCACAAGGGGTTTGACCCAAATCCTCAACAATAGAGTAGTTTTAAGAAGCTCTAGTATTAGGATTGTGGGTAGAGAGTTTAAGTAATCCTTTCAGAATATGAGGTGGAGGCTATAGAGTTTTGATATGTAAAGGCATCTCTGGAGGAGGGGGAGACTCTAGACCTAGAATAGCTTGTGAAGAACTGTAATCATGATACCAAGCGGCTACATTAATCTGAGACTTGACCATATTTATGCATAGACAGTCACCTTCATGCGCCTGTGGGTTTTGACTCCCATTCAATGCATTTTCAGCATTAGAGGAGATCGAGGCCATTTGTTGATTATGTAGAAAAGGATTAGTTAGCATAACAGGGGGTAGAGATAAGATCCTCATAGCTTCCTCGAGTTTGGGGCACAAGTGGGTAAGGTGATCATCAGTACAAAGATTACAAGGGAATTTCACCTTCTCCTTCTCTTTCTTTCCCTCACTAGCATTAACCTTCAATCTATCATTGTTAGTGTTTTCCTTGGGTTTATTATCATTCCCCCCACCCTTATGATTTTTACCACATCCTTTATTTGTATCCCCTCCTAGTTTTGGGTTACCATTTGGGTTGGTTGATGACTGCATAGAATGTACATCCTATTGAATTGGTGTTCAACACCTCCTTCAGGACTCGTGACATGGTCTAACAGCCTCCCGTGGATCCATTAAATTTGGTGGTGATGAGTTTACCAATCACCCATGGGTTTTTGTCTAATGGTATCCATACTACCACTAAACTGGTATTAGAGTGAAAGGTTATGGATTCAAGTCCACTCGATTGGTGTCAAGTATCTCAATTGGTGTTGAGAGCCCTTAGTTGGTGCCGAGGGGGAGATTGTTGAATTAGTGTTCAGCACCTCCTTCGGGACTCACTACATGGTCTAACATCCTCTCATGGATCCATTAACTCTAGTGGTGATGAGTCTACCAATCACCCATGGATTTTGGTCTAATGACAACTGTGAAGGAAACCCAAGTAAGTATGTAGTAATCATCAATAATTGACACGTAGTTTTATTTCCCTGTGCCTTCCTGTCTTGATGGTCCAGATAAATCCATATGAACTAGCTGGAGTGGTTTCTCTATTGAAGTAGATCTCTTGGACTTAAACTGTGTCTTGGTTAGCTTTCCTACTTGGCAAGGTTTACACATAGAATCCTAGGGCTTTGATATTCTCGGAAGATCTTTTACTGCCTCAAGATTTTTGAGGTCGATTAAGTGGTCAAAGTTCAGATGTCCAAGTCTCATATGCCATAACAAGATTTCATCATGTTTTCTTAGATGACACTCTTCTCTATCTTCTTTCAGCACATATACATTATTTTCTATCCTTATGCCTTTGGCCACCACTTGTCCTAAGTTTACAGACTTTATCTTGCAGTCCTTAGACATGAACACCACTTC
>ML793764.1:379882-393063 GCA_009831015.1 Picea engelmannii
TGAGTTTGTCCCACATTTCTTTGGCAGTTCCTAGGTGCATAAATTTTACAAATTATGCTTCTGCAAGCCCACTCAAGATAGCATTCATAGCCTTAGCGTTGAAGCTAAATTCTAGCTTTTCATCCTTATTATCTAGTACCACTGGCTTTACATAACTAGTATCTACCACATCCTAGACATCTGCACCTAAATCCATTATGTAGGTTTTCATTCTAACATTCTAGAAGGAAAAGTTTGTTCCATTGAATAGAGGGGCCTTATTGGTTGTATTTCCTTCATGGGTTGACATGTTTAAGCTCTAGGATCTACCCTTAGATAAAAGGGGCCGTCTCTGATACCAATTGTTGGACAACTGAGAGGGGGGGTGAATCAGTTGTTACTGTGGTTAAACAATTATATCCATTTTTAAACTCATTATAGAACACTCAATGATGATCACAATAAATAAGCAATAGAGGATTCAACGTCAATCACACACATGTATAATGTAGAGATAAATATTATTGTGGAAACCCATAAAGGGAGAAAACCTCTTTTTCTTTATATGATAACTATTTTTTGTACATTATCATTCTTATGAGCATCAACTCACAATGAGGATACCACCTCTGTTTTGCAAGCTGCTACTTACTGAGAGCACTAACTCATTGGTTTCTCTTGCACCAACTCCCTGAATGTTCCAGCACCAACTGGATGGAAGCACCAACTTCCAGTCATACAGGCACCGACCTGTATATCAGAGAACCAATGTTCTCCCTTACACCACCCTGCCATCCTTGTTTCTCTGGCTACAACTAGATGGAATCTACAACTCCCTGTGTTCAAGCCCTACTTGAAACTATGAGGACAACATTCCTCCCTAGCACCTCCCTTCCACCCTAAAATATGAAACTTTTTTACTAGTAAATTTATCACAGTGATATAATATTTATCAATGGCTTAGCGATCTCATCACTATTCTTCTACACTGCTCTGCTCTGCGTGCATCAGTGTCTTTCTGCACACACTCATTGCACTTTCTTTTCTTCTTCCTTTTATTCTCTGTGCACCATGTCTCTTCTATGCACCATTCCTCTTCTGTTCATTTTAGCTACTCCACCTTGCTTCCTTCTACACTCTTGAATCTCCCTAAATAGCCCCCATCTCTTCTTTGTTCTTCATTTTTATAGTCTCTGTGCACTTTGTGCATGCTGCATGTGCTATCTTTTCATAGCTCCACTGATCTTCACTTCGGGATGTGCATGTCGATCTCACACTGAGTCCTCTGCCAGTTCATCCTCGCAAGGCTTCATTCTCACTACCAGTTACCTCAAGACTCTGGTAGAAACCATCAGTAGTTTTTGGAAGTTCCCCAGAGATCCTCTGAGTGCCCATATGCTTGGTGCCTTTTCCCTCTCTGTGTAAAAACTGCACAATGGGCACTATCTCTTCTGGCTAAGACCCTTCCTTTCAGGTGACCTCTGTCGATGACCAAACGCATATACATAAGCCGCTTTCATGACTTACATTTTGGGGATCTGGAGATGAGGCATCTCGAATCTCCAATTCATGATCTCCAAAATGGATCTTAGTTGCATGCTAGATCCTCCCTTAAACCTTTGACAATGTGACCTTGGCTATGACAATGGGCCTAATCAACAAGGCATTTCGCGATTTCGCATTTCATTTTTTCTCTCGTGAGTCTCCTTGACTCCTCATATTGAAAACCCAGAAATGGAGACTAGCTATGCTAGCTCCTTCCTTCAAGTGACCATGACGATGACCAAGTGCTTATCCATAAAGGGCTTTCGCAATTCGCAAATCGTGAATTTTTCTGTGAGTCTCCTTGATTCCTCCACTTTCAGTACCCAAAGTAGAGCCTAGCTATGCTAGCTCCTTCCCCTCACATAACCATCAATAGTGACCATGGCCTACACCAAAAGGGTGTTTCACATTTTGGCATTCCTGTGATGAAGGGTCTCAACACTCCAAGTTGTGATCGTCGAAACTCTGAAATGGAGCCAAATCAACGGTTCACACTTTCTCTTGATCAATGACTCAGATTGAATCATTGTTTCATGTTTCTTGATTTTAGAAATATTGTGGTGAGACTTCACGACTCTCCATATCACGATCTACGAAATGGAGCTTGGAAACTCTAGCTCTACTCTTCAGCTCTCAACAATCTGACCATGAGATATGACCACTCGCCAATTAAACAAGAACTTCGCTCTCCAGATCAACAGTCAATACTTCTCATTGATCCAATGGCTATCCTCCTCCCTGGAACTTCAGCCTTCAGGATTTTGGGGGAGTGATAAAGATAAAACTCTTGAATTCAAACTCCCCGAGTGACATCATTCTTGTGCCACTCAATGACATGTCATGAGTTGAGTGGCTGCCATGTGTCACTCAGATTTGAGAGTTCTAGTGGCTGGAGATGTCAAATCAACTTGACACTTGTCCTTACAAGATTGTGCCACATGTCCTCACTGACATAGGCTACCACCTGTCCTTGTTAACATGGTATGTCATGATCTACCTCCTGGATCTGATGGCCCATATTTGTCCTTGATCCAATGGCTTAGATTATATCATGATTTCGCATTTTGTGAGTTGGAAGGTTAGAGCACTTCATTCCTTTGACTTTCCAGCCAGTGAAATGATGATCCTTCGCCGTGTGTCCTTCTTGGATCGACCGTCCAAATTTCTCCTCGATCTATCAGCTAAGATTATATCGTGATTTCTCATATCGCAAGTTGGAAGGATAGAGCACCTCGTGCCTTTGACCTTTCAGTCAGGGAAATGTTGATCTGTTACCACGTGTCCTACCCAAAGATGGATGGTCCTCCTGCTTTTGTGATTTTGTAATCCCTCTTATCCTTGCACTTTTAAAGAACATGCAGGTTCTCCTAGATCCAATGACGGTCAAACCCCATGCTCAGAACTAACACTTGAGATCTATTCTTGTCTATTGTGCGTTACTCCTCTCTGAATTCAAATCTGACGGTCATCAGGGATTCTAAATTAGATCCAATGTTCTTTGTTGGTCCTCATCTACCATTATCATTGTGCTGCTAATCATGCTGATCTTTACCATCATTGTTATTGCCATCAATGACAAGCTCACTCCCAATTGTAAACCTGCCAACACATCCATCAACTAAGTGGGAGTGGAGGACACAAACAAATCTTTTCCTCCTACAGACTTGCTTAGAGGAAACTCTTTCAACTGTCTTGTCACCAAGTCTATATATTTAACATTTACGGAGCCTATAATTCCATTGGCATGAGGCCTAGTATTTTTCCTAAGGTTGTAGTTTGACCTCGGTGCGTCAGGCAGAATTTCGTATAACATCCCAAACTGAGCATATATGAGATCTAACAGTTGGGCTTTGAAAATTGCTTCCTCTTTAGATGTTACCTTGGATGTAGAGACATCCTTCAAAATATAAGGAAGTAAAGAAACCATTCCAATAGGAACTTTGGAGGAATGTAGGCTTTGATCAACCTCTTCCATCTACGCCACTCTTGGATGTGATCTGAGATATGTGTGTCTATGTCCTCGCGGAGGGCCAACAAAATTTATATTTCAGCATCGTAATGAACTAGAAATTAGAATTGGATGAGGAAGACTAAAACCATATGATTAAAATTCCAGTAAGTTCCCCTTGGTAGCTATATATACCATTTCTCTACAACCCCCGTGAAGGTGCATTGAAACAATATTAAGCGAATAAAATTATCGTGGAGGTAATTGGAAGAGCACCAAAGATGAAAAGTAGTGACGTGATCACCAAGATCTTCACCAGTCTTGCCCTCAAATTTTGGAATATCCAAAGGTATATTGGTGGGGACGGAGGGCCATGTCAGGTCATGACACACAGAGTCATTCTTTAATCTTGATAAGTCTGGAAAATTGAGTGTGGCCAGAAAAGGGAGATTTGGTTGTGGCATATGGCCCCAAGCTCCTGAGAAAGATTGATGTTGGGGAATCACAACCCATCCAGGGTTCTAGTATACACCATGGACCTATCTAGGATTGTAAACACCCCTTCTAAACTGATTCATAAATGGTTTTTTGGGCATCATTCTAGTAGGAATGTTATGATGAGGGTTCTAAATATTTCCCCCAACCAGAGTGGCTCTAGGTTGGGGGTTTCCCAAGGTATGAAACTGACCTCCCCGGGTGGAAATCTAGAGGATATATCTAGATTCTTCATGCCAAACGTGTTGGTTAGAATCAATGTGGAGTAGCTTGGTATAAAGGATGAAACATAAGCAACAACTTGTCTGCTTGGTTGATTACTCCATCCAAGAACATTAAGACTAGGATTAGACCAGGGGTGAAAAGGAGGTAGGATTCCAAATATAATATTTGTTTGGGGAATATGAGCACCACCAAGTGAGAGTGGCATATGCAAAGGAGCCATGCCTCAAAGTCCAATACTAGGATTTAGATTAGATGTTGGAATGGAGGATGAAAATTGTGATGTGAAATTCAACATAATATAAGAGAAAGGGCTAGAGGCTGAAGGGATGGGCTGAGTATTGTATCTCGACGAACTAAAAAGAGACCCAAAAGGGTTCATTACTATGGATTGAGTATTAACTATAAGTCAGACAGGAGTGATGATGGGAACCTTTGGCACTACAACCATAGTGGTCGAAGGTGTGGAAGGAGTACCATTAACCACATTAGGTATGGGAGTTGAAGGACTTCCAGTATCTTTCTGACTCAAATTAGTACTCATACTTGTATAACACAAGTCTGGTAGGTGGAGTTCTATGTACCAAAATTGATAACTTTACGCCTTTTAGAAGGAAAAGACTAAATATGTGGTGGTAATTTCAACAAACGACAAGACCTGCAAGGAATCTAGTCTGGCTCCATGATGAATCAAGACTTCAGATATAAAAACAAATCCTAAGTCCAACTAACAATCAAAGAGCACACCAAAATAAATAAAAAAGGCTAATATGCACACAAACAGGATAAAGTGGTTGAAAGTGGCCTCCCTCCATAAATTAGGTATGCTTCACCCAAGAGGGGCCTGAAACTCCCTTCAAAAGATTGGAGGTATGAGAATCAATTATAAGGTCCCTCACGGGCTTAAAAACACAGTCGATTAGATCCCCTCGAAGAGGTAATCCTCCATAAAGGTTGTGTGTTGTCCGACCCTTATCTCACCCAGGTTACCTACAGAATAACCCTTGCAAGTAACCTATGTGGCTACCTATGTCAAGAAACTAAAGCCACCATGATATAACCAATGCGCAGGAGAACATCCGTAAGTCAAGTCCACCATATGGGTAGGGTAAAAAATCCTAAAATATTGAAATCACCGCCTCTCATAGAGGTAAAGGAACTAGCAAGACCCCCAGATACAAATAGATCCCCAGAAATATCTCTGACGCTAAGAAGGTATTAGAGGGATATATATTCAACCAACTTCGTGCGACCTCATTCTTAACTCCGGTGTGAGTGAAACCTCCTAACGTCACCAATTATACAATGGATTTCACCACTCCCTTAGTCAGACACATATGTTAAGTTTAATATCCTTGGAGAAGTTTACTCACAAAATCCTATTCCAAGGCTCTAAATATTAAGCTAGTTTGTGCACCCTGAAAAATAAAATCGTTTCTAATCAATTTTAAATTTATAATAATTATTTTTAGTGGCTTTGTTTACTCAAAATATGTGGTCGTGAAAATGATGATGTTCTGACTCGGCAAGTGAAAGAAATGAATATGAATATAATGGAAATTCCTAACTTCAATTCTCAATAAATAATAAGCTTTTCAAAAATGAAACTTTCAATTCAAATCTACAATTTCAAATAAGATTCAATCTTTCCATACATGTATCAAGATCAATAATAAGAACCCAAAAGATCAAATTCCATAATGAAAAATGTATATTTTTTATATTTTCAATATATTGAAATGAAAATGCAAGGACTGATCAACAACTTGATATATAAACCCTACTGTAAGAAAAAAGATACAAACCAAGAAGGATATCAAGAAGCAAACACCCAACCCAAGATGGAAGGAAAACCAATGAAAAAGATGATGAGAAAGAAAAACCACCAAAAAATTCAACCAAAGAAAGATTTCCTATCACTCTGCAGGCACTTAGCAGTCATGACAGAGACCCAAGAAGAATCAACAACCATCAAAACTTACCTAGCAAACACCAAAATCAGCAATAAAGAAAACAAGGATGATGTACATGATTTTTTAAGTAAAAACTACATACGTATGTGCCCTATAGAACTAAATCTTGTGTATGTACGTGTATATCAATTTAAAAACCACATATGTGTATTAAAACACTATCAGGTTAAGGATAAGTCTAAGAAACTTAGACTCAAAATGAATATTGGTTATCAAGCAATCAGACGACAAGAAAAATCAAGCTAACCGAGAGCAATCAAAGGAGAAAAACACTCCAAAGCCTAAAAAGAAGATTCCCTCCCCAGTATGGTCTCCAATTATGTTACGAGGAAAATCACTCTATGGCATGGGGTAAACCACTATAGACGGAAATTATTGCAGAAATCAACTCTAATCTCAAGTATGCTATATAAACAAACATGCTAACAAGACATGATAAAGAGCCTACCTCATCTGGACGTTCGATGAATTCCACCATTGAGCTCTTGAATCAAAGCTATATGCCTGCAACTTGTCCTCAACAACCAAGATATGGAAGCATATGGTGATAATATATAAAGGTATCACATATAATAGCATAATCCATCAATACTCATAACAAATACACCCATGGAATAACAACTCAAATATTTTCAATACATTAATTAGATGAGAAAAGAGTATTTCTATTAAAATATGATCAACAAAAGTGTATGAATGATAATCTTCCATGTCAACACCTCTCAGAACCAAGAAAATAAGTCCCTTCCATTTGGGCCTTCACCACTTCAATCCTCCACCAAAGGAAAGCTCATATAAGAGAGACAATAAAGTTATGCATCAAAGACGGAAGAGCTTGGGGACTGAATAATCTATTCAGACTTAAAAGTACAAAGGGATCCATGCTCAATATGAAGAGAATAATTTCTCCACAGTGACTTTCCTATCCAAGTTGAATTCTTCTCCTCTCTTCTAGGGCTTGGATATGGCCCATTTATAGCCTTCAAATGGAACTGAAGGGCCGAGTCAAAATGTTTCCAGTATATGGAAGGTCAAGGATCATAGATCTCATGACATGACATGGAAACCTGACACCATTTTTTTTTATTTTGCACACAAAACTTGATGTGCGTGGGATGTAATAGTGCAACCTACATATACACATGTTTTATAGCTATTAGGGCATGTATATGTGAAAAAATATGATCTTTAGCTTTGGGAATTGAAAAAAGGGACTTCAAGTCTGCATAGGGAAATGTAAAAGGCCTTCTGAGCAAGTTGCATGGGGTGAGGAAAATATTTCTATAACAATAACCTATACCACTAATGGATGGTAAGGAATAATTCTAAGAGACCCATCCTATAGCACTAGGTGATGAAGGAACATGTCCTCCCATACTAGATGAAACACCCACACCTGACATCATGTGGGAATGGGTAAAGTATGAAAATGATCACCAAAATTTTTTATCACCCCAATGAGTATAGGTTTGAAAGGCCTAATCAAAGGAGGATTAAAACTTTATGTAGGTATTTCATCAATGACTTAAATATACATGTGATCAATCCCCTCTAAATCTAGTGAGAAACTTTCAAAGTATACTAGGTTAGTGGCATACATTGTAGACAATAACCTCCTCCTAGTGGATGGTGGATCTTCCCCCTCAAGAGAAAGTCCTCTTTGTCTACATGAAAAATGAAGAGGTTTGTTAGCCACTGTGAAATATTATGTTTTATCCAAGAAAACAAGTATCCCATGGCCAACTAGATACCAATACCACAGAGAAAACCCCTATAAAATCTCATCTTTCAATAGGAAAACCTTTGGACAAAGGGATCCTTTAGAAAATAAATCCTTAGGGGATTTCAAGTCCCCAAATATTGGCTAGAAAAGATGTGAGAGATAGTTATGGTAACACACATGTAACAACCCTTACTAATCCAATTACCCTCATAAATATGGGCACCCTAATCCAAGTACCCTCATATTTGTCATAAAAGTTACATAATTTGATCTTAAGGTTGTTGTTGGAGTTACTTCACACACCTAGGATTTATTTTTCCTAAGGTTTTTCCTTGTTTATTAGTCATAATTAGTCATTATCCAGTCTCCTATATATTAGGGGAGAATATTCCATCTGGAGAATATTCTCTTTCAGTTGACACTTCAGTTTGACTAGTTGAGTTGAGTTTAGATGTTGCATTGGTTTTGTCACCATGCAACATTGGGATCATCACCAACTAATGTGCACTTGCCTTGGGATCATCACCAGAATGGTACATTACCCTTTATTCCCTAAGTTAACTCTTCAATACTCTATGTTCAGTCAGTTAACTGAAGACTAGTTGACTAGTTAACTCAGTTAGGTGGTAGTTCACTCCTGTAACTTCTTGAGAGACTAGACTAGGTGGAAATTCACTCCTGTAACTACTGGTGTATGTCTAGATCACTCTAGACCACCACTATGGTGCATTGGTTCTCCTCTAGTGCACACTCATTGAGTTATATAGAGTATATCATGTGTAAATTATTCATTATTGACAACGGTTAATGAGAATTCTTTCATTCTTTCTCTCCTTCTTCTTCTTTGTCCTTTTCTCTCTACAAATGTGTGTATCATCATTTATATAGATATATTATTTGCAGGTTCAACACATTTACATGGTATCAGAGCCAACATACATGGTATCAGAGCCAACATACTGCTAAGAAAAATCTACACTAAAATGTTTTGCAGGTACAAAAGATTGAAGACAACAGAAAGATGGATTTCCAAAAAGAATTAATTCTTACACCTTGCAACTATTTTCAATGGAAGGAGAAAATAGCCATACATCTCCGAACCAGAGGGTTGTATAGTTTAACCTTGAATAAATATACAAAACTGACATCATCCATAGAAAAATCCAAGTATTTAAATCGCATGGATGAGGCACTTGAAACAATTTGCAGTCTTATTTCTCTCTATCTCCTTTTTCACATATCTTCCTGTAAGAATCCCAATGAATTCTTGACCACCTTAGAATGGATCTTTGGAAAACATGATGAGATGAGGGGACACATGCTGGAGGTGGAGTTTCTCACATTGGATCCAAAAATCTTTGACAATATCCAATATTTCTTTACAACATTCAAGGTTTTACTGTCGCAACTCAAAGCTTGTGGGATTGATAAATCGAAGGAGGAGAAAAAAATGGTTCTCACCATTCTCTCCAAGCTTGGTCCTGAATTCTCTGTATTCATATCCACATTTCATTATGTTAGATTCGCCTCTGGAGCCAACTGGAAGATGCCTTCTCTTGAGGACTTTATCAAATACCCAAAATAAGAGAAGGCACAATCAAAGGCCCAAGGGAACATGCACTCACTGTGAAAGATGGCAGCCACAAATATCATAAATATAAATATAAATATAAACAAAAATCTCATGCACATCCGAAGAATGAAGGGTACACAAAACCCTTCATCGATGCCTCCAGATCCAAAGGGGAAAAGGGAAGAAAACAGAAGAAATGCACGTACTGTCATAAAGGATTCCATTCAGAATCCACATGCATGAAAAAATGAATAGATCAGATGTCTCAAATACTTCATCAAAACAACCTTGGACATTGCATCCCCGAGGGTGCCAAGAAGAAGAAGCCAGAAGATCTGAATCCCAGGAAAGGCAATTCTAGCCATGTCTTGATTTCCATCAACTCCTCTTTTGATGCTTGGATCATAGATTTAGGAGCATCAAATCACATGGATGCCTCAAAATAAATATATTCTTCTTTGGATGCATGCAACGGTCCTCCTATTTTGATTGGGGGGGAAATCTTCTGTCGAAGTCACCGGCAAAGGAAGGATTGAACTCAACAATGGAATCTTTGAGAATGTTTTGCATGTTCCCCAACTTTCAGTCAACCTTCTCACCATGTATCAGATGACAAATTACAACACTGGAAATAAATTCATATGCCCACTAAATTCCATGGACATATACGACATGTAAACCAACTCCAGGGTTGCTACCAGTGAGGTAAATCATCAGTCTAGATTGTATACATTTTCTGAATTCATTGAACTTGATTATGATATACTACTTACTCATGTTGATGAAAGTAGTAGGATATGGCACACATGGTTTGAACATTTGAATTTCATATACATGCAACAAGTTAGCAAGAAAAAATTGGTTGATGGTCTACCAGACATCCATTTATCCAAGGGAGTATGGAAGGGATGTGTTCTCAGAAAACACCCTCAAGAGAAATTCAACAAAGGAAAGTCTCAGTGAGATTCCACACCTTTAGATCTGATCCGCAATGACCTTATGGGTCCTTTTCCACATCCATCAATCATCAAAGTGAGGTTTGTTCTCATTTTTGTTGACGATTTCTCACGTTTTACATGGATCTACTTTCTCAGGAAAAAATCTGAGGTCTTTCAACACCTCAAAGACTTCAAATCCCTATTTGAGACACAGTCTAGAAAAAATATCAAAGTCCTCCGAACTGATAACGGGGGAGAGTATGTAAATCATGAGATCCATAATATTTTCCATGAGGTAGGGATTTAGTTGCAACATACAGTTCCCTATACTCTATAGAAAAACGGAGTTGCTGAGCAGAAAAACAGATCTCTAAAGAAGATGGCATCTTGCATTTTGCATGAAAATTCACTTCCACAGAGACTATGGGTCGAAGCACTTAATTGTGCAACATACATCCAAAATACATCTCCCCATAGATATATCAAGGGTAAGACCCACTACGAGGCTTAGAGCGGCCTCAAACAGGAAGTGACCCACTTTCATATTTCTGGTTCACGTGCATGGGCCTAGATTCTCTCTGAAAAGAGGAAGGCACTTGATCCATAGAGAATTGAGTGCATTTTTTTTGGATACCCCGATGGTGTGAAGGGATATAGGCTTATCGATATTTCCTCGAACTGGCTCACCATTGAGCGAAGTGTCCAATTTGAGGAAAGTGTCTCACATGCACCTCAGCAGCCGCATTCAGACAACTTCATTCTTCCACCTCTCTGAGAGGATGAGCATGAACATGATGACTCTTCTTCGGATGAGAGTTCTGATACAAAGGACTCAGATGATTCAGACTCAAAGTCAGTATCATTGGATGGAGAGTCATAGCATCCATATGATGTTGCAGAGCCAGAGTAGAGGCCCAAGTGGGCACATACTAGTCTTCATGATGTAGGGGATCTCGTTGGTAATTCAGTCGATACTAGGAGGACTCGATCTTATTTCTATGAGCCTCATGTTTCACTCACTGCCAATGAACCATTTCCATCCAGAAATATTTTCTTGGTTTAGTCTTCAGATCCACAGTCTTATGGCAAGGCTGTTGAGAATCCATTTTGGGAATCCACCATGCAGGAGGAGTACAACTCCCTCCTCAAGAACCAGACTTGGGATCTAGTTCCCCTTCCTTCTAGGAGGAAACTTGTCAGATACAGATGGGTCTACATGACCAATAACACAACAGATAGATAGATTAGTAGATACAAAGCTAGGCATGTTGCCAAAGGCTTTTAGCAGTTTCATGGTATTGACTATGATGAGACCTTCACTCTAGTAGCGAACATGGATTCCATACGATTGGAACTTTCCATTGTGGTAGCCAAAGGATGGGAATTCCATTAGATGGACGTCAAGAATGCATTTCTTCATGGTGATCTCTCTGAGAAGATCTACATGGATCAACCCGAGGGATTTATGCAGGACTCATCTTTGGTCTATCGACTGAAGAAGTCCCTTTATGGCCTCAAGCAGGCTCCGAGGGTATGGTATGCCAAGATGGAATCCTAGCCGTTGTCACAGAACTTTCTACGTTGTAAATCAGACTCGAATGTCTACTTTCTCAGGATGACCGATTCACTTATAATTTTATTTATGTATGTTGATTATTTGTTGATCACCGATTGCTTGACTTCAACGATTGTTGTAGTCAAGAGAATTCTAAATGAGAGGTTTTTGATGATGGACATGGGTCTGCTACAATTCTTCCTTGGACTCGAGATCAATTAGTATGCATTAGGCATCAAACTATCTCAAGCCAAGTATGCATGAGATCTCCTTGAGAGATTTCACATGACCGACTGCAAGTCTGCTCCGACTCCTTTCCTATCAGGAGTCAAAATTGAGGATGGCGGGGAGATTCCATTGGTTGACAACACACTGTATAGAAAGCTAGTGGGGAGGTTGTTGTATCTCACACACTCCAAACCAGACCTCCCATATGCAATTGGCGCAGTTTCTAGGTTCATGCAGGAGCCACATGAGCTACATTGGAAGGTTTCAATGTGTATCCTTCGATACATACAGGGCACCATCACCTTTGGGATTCATTATGCAACTGACTCTACATTATATCTCATTGGGTTTACTGATTCTTACTGAGCTAGTGATAGCACTGATTGCAAGACCAAATTTTGTTACTCACTCAATCTTGGTTCTGGGCCTATCTATTGGTCAAGAAAGAAGCAAGTTGTCATTTCTCTATCTTCATACAAGGAAGAGTACAAGGGGGTTGTTAGCATAACGATTCAAGCTATGTGGCTCCAACATTTTCTCACTGAGTTGGTAATTCAGTTTCATCGACCAATTGTCATCTAGTGTGACAACCAGAGCACTCTAAAGTTCAGTAGAGATCCAGTTCAAAGGAAACAGATAAATCACATCGAGCTCCACATGCACTACATCTGGGACTTAGTACACGAGGGTATCATTGACTTACAATTTTGTCCTTCATCAGAATAGATGACAGACATCTTCACCAAGACCTTCACTGAGAAAAAGTTTCATTCTCTGCGAAGTCGTCTTGGAGTGAAGAACACAATTGCCTAGCAACTGTAGTTCTTATTTTTACATACATTTTACCTTGAGGGGGGGTTTTCCCATGAGGTTTTCCCTCTTTCCTCACTTTATTTCAATGTATCTTTTGTATTTGGGTACCTAACATGGACTCGTTGCCGGGACCCATTCTTTATTTTCACCATAGTGATGTTTAGGGGGGGTGTTGGAGTTACGTCACAC
>ML793764.1:400127-417202 GCA_009831015.1 Picea engelmannii
AGGGTTCAGAAAAGGAAATGAAGACAACAACCTCTACATAAAGGTAACTCAAGATAGTATTTTATTAATTGAAGTTTATGTTGATGATATTATTTTTGGAAGTATTGATGACAGGTTAAGCCAAAAATTTGCAAAGGACATGGAGAATGAATTTGAAATGTCATTACTTGGAGAACTATCCTTCTTTATGGTTCTTCAGATACATTGCAAACTAGTTATCACTCCAATGCAAACCAGTTGCAAGTTGAGAAAAGATGATGATTCAAATTCTATAGAGCAGAGGAAATACAAGTCAGTGATTGGTAGCTTACTATATATGACAACATTCAAACCAGATGTAATGTAGGCAGTTGGATAGGTGGCATGATTTCAAGCAACACCAAAGGAATCATATGTATTAGCAGTGAAGAGGATTTTTAGATATCTCAAAGGAACATAAGAGTTTGGATTATGGTATCCAAAAGGAAACAATCTATCACTTATTGCCTACACATATGCAGATTTGGAAGGTTGCATTGATGACCGACGAAGCAACAGTGGAGAAACATTCTACTTGGGTGAGTGTGTAGTATCATGGCTAAGAAAGAAACAATCATCAGTATCTTTATCTACAGCTGAGGCAGAGTATATTGCAACAACAACATGTTGTACACAAGTTCTATGGATGAAACAAACTCTGACAGATATACAGGTTGAGTATGATGAGCCCATTCCAATCTATTGTGATAATACAAGCGACATCAATATCTCAAAGAACCCGGTGATGCACTCCAAGATGAATCACATTCTAATCAAGTATCACTTTCTACAGGAACATGTTGCAGAAAAGAACAACAGAGTTGAATATGTGGGTACAAAAGAACAAGTGGAAGACATCTTTACAAAATCGCTTCCATGGGAAGCCTTTGATTATCTTCACCAGAGACTCAGATTTATTTCTACTCCAAAAATAATGTTCTTGAATGCTTATCTTATTTGTCTTAGATGTACACGAGGACAATTCAGGTTGGTGGATCAGACAAGTTAGTTAGGGGGAGCAAACCTCAATGGAAAGATACATTTTCAATTGATGACAAAGGGGGAGATATTTATCAGATGCAGAGGACAAAGGCATGGCTCTAGAGGGAGAGTTGGTCACAGAGATGTAGGCATGATTCTAGGAGGAGAATGAGTGATATGATTTCATTATTGCATCAGAGTGTTGCCATCAATGCCAAAGGGGGATATTTTTCATTAATTGGGTTGGTTTTCATTGATGTCAACCCTTGAAGAAAGTCTGATAGCGAATTCTGGTAGCACAAAGGTTTGGGTAATGGACCCAAGTTGTTTTGATGTATAATGGTATGAGTTTTGATATATTTTCTAGTAAGACTATTCTATATCGATAGTACATGTCATGCCATTTCTGCTGGTATGCGTAATGTCGCATAACTCCTCACGGTTTGAGAGTTATGGCCTTACAAATTTGGTGGACCCTCATATGTTATCTTGAAGCCCCAAAAGGTCAAATAAGTCAAAGTTCTTGCAAAGAAGAAATTATTTAAATAATAATGTGAAGTGACAAAGTCAGAAAGGATTATTTAAATAGTAAAGTGAAGTGACAAAGTCAAAAAGGATTATTTAAATAATAAAGTGAAGTGACAAAGTCAAAAAGTATTATTTAAATAATAAAGTGAAGTGACAAAATCAAAGAGGATTATTTAAATAATAAAGTGAAGTGACAAAGTCAAAGAGGATTATTTAAATAATAAAGTGAAGTCACAAAGGCAAAGAGGATTATTTAAATAATAAAGTGAAGTGTCAAAGTCAAGGAGGATTGTTTAAATAATAAAGTAAATGGATAACTTTCTAATTATGGAAAGTGGTTAGAAGTGGGTTAGCCCTAAACTAAGTAAATTGGGTTTAGATGGTTAAAAGGTAACCCCTTGAGGAAGCTACATGAAAGTATAAATAAGAGGAAAGGATCTCTAATTTTAATCACACTTGAGAATATTGAACATCTACATGTGACTGAGGTAACCAAAGGATACCTAAGCCTAATTTCAGAGGCAAGGTGAAGTAAAGAAGGCCAAAATTCAAGGGAGGATAAATTCTTTTGATGATGCTTTCTAAGGTATGTTATTTACAGGTCATCTCACCATTTTCGCAATAACATTTTTTCTAAAATGATTCAGACTGTGAAATTGAGAGGTCATTGAGGAAACATATCCAATTATTTGTGGTACAATTTTTATTTTGTGGGTCATTGTATTTTTGGAGTTACATGCCATGGAAAATAGGGTTTGTGGCTAGTCCTGAAACTAGTCTAAAACAAGTGTTTCAGATAAAAACGTCATAACTTCTTCATAATAAATCCACATTCAGTAAGACCAAATGTGTTGGTTAGAGTACAGTTTGTAGTATTCTATGTACAATTTTAAGATCCATACAACAAGTATTTTGTGTGGGGCACGCTCTGTAATTTCACTCTCTAGAATAAGCCAGAATTCAACAAGGTATGTCATTTTTCCCATAAATCCTTTTCTGAGAGGTTCCAAGTAGTGACACCTCGAGGAATTGCATAAAACACATTGAAGAACATTTTGTACTATTTTCATGTATTTATTAATTACACGTACACATTTATGATTATTTCAAGTTAGGGTTGTTGACTAATCCAAAACTAGTCATGTGAGACTAAAGTAAAGTTTTATGAAAATGCTAGTCTCTTGTTGTTAAAGTTAAGGAAGGTTTGTAGGTATGTGATCATATACACCAGGTCTATTACAGAGTTACAAGTCAGATTTGGATGATGAAATTGATGAGGAATTTTGGTTGAGGTTGAGGTACAGGTTGGTGCATGGTTGATGCACTTGTTTATGGTATAAGTTGATTATAGGTTGAGGTGGAGGTTGATGCATGGTTCACGTTATTGGTACAGGTTGTTTGGTGCAGGTTGATTGGTACATGTTTACAATAGTATATCTCATAGTGATAGTGTGACAGTGGTTCTATCATTCTACTTATACGTCAGGGAAGTTGGACGGGGAAAGGATAGGTTCTTATAGTCACCTTCCAGTTGTAGCTAGAGAACATAGGGGGTTGTAGCCTCCTTCTAGTTGTAGCTAGAGAATTGGGGATTTGGAACTTCCCTCAGGTTGTAGCCTGAGAAACTAGGGGGTTGGAGCCTCCTTCTAGTTGCAGCTGGAAAACAAAGGAAGTCGGTGCTTCCAATGAATGCAATTCTTCAAGACATATGTAACATCCCTCTCTTTCCCACACTGAGTGAACTTATTCTTTGAGGACACTTGCTTGCAAGTGATTTGGCTTTTTATACTATTGGGCATTTGATTATGATTATGAGGCATTATGGATAAGATGACATGTTATTTTGTTGTATTGATATAGACAGGTTCTATTGACTCAGTTCTCCTGAGTGTGTAGGATTTGGACCTCGAGGATGTTGAGGCATCGATGAAGCCCTTAGACTCCAAATTAATTCAAGGAGTGGACTATTGGGGTTTGATTGTTGTATACATGACATATGTGCACCTGATTAGATGTTATGATTATGGATTTTATTTTGACATGATTCGTTGATGATGCATGTTGATGATAACTTGTCGACCAAACTCACATGCGGAGTAGAGGGGTCACGCTCGATGACCAGAGACGTTGAGGGAGAGGTGTGGACAACAACCCTGCCACAACCTACTAGCACTCTCACTGTCGCTTGAACTGTAAGTTAATGATTACCTTGTTTGAGAAGACCCACGATGTCGTGAGGGTTGACTACGACAGTCGCTCATGATGACTCTAAAGGGTTTGCAGTAAGGAAGGGGCCTTATTCCTTAGAGGCCCTTAGTCTCCCACGAGATCACCTGGAGGAGTATTGACTCCAAGGGTTTTTTATGTCTACCAAGTTAGTCAAGAGGCGAGTGGAACCCTTGGAGCACGTAGTGCATCCTGAAGGGCACATCGCACAAGAAATATGGAAAGAGGAAAATGGCACCCTTGGAGAACGTAGTGCATCCCGAAGGGCACGTTGCGGAATAAAAATAGAAAGAGCCAAGTGTCACCCTTGGAGCACGTAGTGCATCCTAAAGGGCACATCGCTCAAGGGAAACAAAATGAGGTGAGTGGCACCCTTGAAGCACCTAGTGCGTCCTGAAGGTAACATCGTGTTGTTAACTAAAAAGTGAATAAACCTAGATGGCCTTAGAACGAATAATGTGATAAGAAAGATTTAAAAACAATTTCCCGAATAAAATGATGCCCAACATAGGAAAATAAAATCTAGGTCTAAGTGATACTTGTGGTAAAAATAAAAATATAAAAATATAAAAATAAAAATAAAAATAAATAAATAACACTAATAATCATCATTAAACATGTGACGAGAAAGGGGTAAGAAATTAAATTAATTTATAAAAATCTTTTTGGGGGATAAAATGTTTTTAAAAAAAAAGGGAAATAATTGTTTTGTTATGTATGCTAATTAAAAATTTATTAATTAAAAAGAAAAAGGGGGAAAATGTAATTTCTACACTTGCCAATTTGAGTTTTAAATAAAAAAGGTAAGAGGGAAATTTTAAAGAATTAGGAAACTAACAGAAAAAGGGGGAAACATAAAGAGAAAGGGAAACATAAGGAAAAAGAAGAATGACTAACTTAGCAAGGAATCTTGCCTTTAAGAACTTTGTAAATTAAAATCAACTAGTAAATTAGTAAGGGGGTAAGTCATTAAAATGTGTAAAGGAATATGGGGACACCTAGGAGCGATTCTAGGAATGATTTTAGGTGGGTGAGGGAAATAGGAGTAATTAAATAATTAATGAAATTAATTTATGGTGCAACGAAGGGGATGGGTGACATGTGTGGGGAGGATTTTTCTGAATTAAATTATTGAACATCAAATTAAATGGGAAATTGGGAAAGAAATGACTTAGGAAATTTATATAAAGGAGGGAGGAGGAAGAGGATGGATCTTGGCTATGATGCATAACATTACGCTGCAAAATTTTAGACTTGACTGACTTAGCTTGTGGGAGTGTGAATACCCATCTCGGTGAGGAGTGGTAGCTTAGCCTTGCAAGGCGATTTTGGAGTTAGTTGTTCTTTGGTTTAGTGTGTGTGGCCCCTTTGTGGCTCGGGGGGCTAAGGGGGAAGAAGACTACCCCTAGAATTGGTTGGGAGGTACGATTGAAGTCTCATTGGTTGGCAAGCGGTAGCTGCACAGAGCACACAGGACAACAACTAAGAATGAACAACTTGGGCTATGGTATACATACTCTTATTCTTCATGGTAGATTATTACTGACTTTACGTTTTCATTTTTGTACTTCTAACTATGTAAAGAAGGTGTTTGACTTAGAATTTTAATTGAGAACTTAAATTTCCCATATCCTTGAGCTTGTTGCTTGAATTATTTGCCTTGGCATTCGATCCTTGAAGGTTGTGATTGTCCTATTGGTTTTAATTGATTTTTATGAAGATTTTATGCCTGGTCTTTGTTCTCATCCCTAGTTCGTTAGTCCATGCCTGAGCAGTGGGCCAGGAGCTAAATCGATGGTCATCACTTCAGTGCATAGAAACCTATAGATTCTAATGCCCTTCTTTTCTGTGTGTGGATGATCAGTGAAGGATGTTTCTGCCCAGCCGCTTACCCTTGGTTAATGTTCCAGGTTGAGTGTTTGACTTGCGCCTTGATGCGATTAATTAACTTTGTGATTTATTGATTGATGGTGAATTTGTATTATTCCTTGGGCCACTCTGGACTGTGTTTTGTTCTTTTATTACTGTGTGATGATCGAATGCTATTACTTTTACTATGTTGTTTTTCCATTGCATTTTACCTACGTCTTGATGAACGAATTACTTTTATTTTTTTACTCTAAATTTGATTCCTTACAAACTGGCGAATGCTCGCTCTGCAATTTAATACATTGATTGGAAATTTTATTTCTCTGCAAATTCATTATGTTTTAAGGAGAATTTAACCTGCGTTCTGACCCATCTGGCCAACGATTTTCCTATGCCTATTAATCTGTTTTAAGGGAAATTTTTTCCCTCCATCTTTATACTTTTGGCTGGCATTTTTCCTCTGCAATATAACTTGCTTCTTGGTGAAATTTTCCCTATGCATTTTGAGATAAATGAAGGCGAGTTGCTCTACATTTTCTTACCTTGACTTGCCCTTTTTTTTCTGCAAAATATGTTACCTTGATGGCGACTTAACTCAGCGCCATCCTTGTGTTAAAACTCAACATTTTATGATGTCTAGACAACGAGTCTATTGTGAATGATATTTCAATTTCCCTCTGCAAGATAACAATTTGAAGGTAAATTTACCTATCTCTTAACCACAGAGTCACACACTTCTCCCTTTAATAACTTACCAATTTTTGTACGATCCTTCTTGATTTACACAGCCTGATTTTGTTACTTTTATTGACTGTGAATTTCTTGATAGCCCTCGCTGCCTTGATATTAAGACTCTGCAAACATTCAAATGAAACCCTGCGATTGGGATAAACACATCGATTTTTTTTATTGATGATAACATCAATGATATTCATAAAACACAGTGTTATTTTCTAAACTCAGTGATCTTTTATGTTTTTGTAATTATCTGCGATGTTCATAAATTCAATGATATTTTATTTTATTCATTTTCTTCAATAAAACTCGGTGATGACTGTTTGCGATGTGAAACCCAATAATTGAGGATAACGCTTGTCCTTCTGAAGGGAATATATAAGGAATGGGGTCATATCATGTGTTTTATCCAGGCATTATGTTGCATTTTTGCCTTCAACTGATATTTACCTAGATTATTATTAGCAATTGTTAACCACTCCTTGCTAACCTCCTCTTAAATGTAATTCCTTTTAGAAACAATGTTTAGGGATCCATGAAATTATTGACAACCACACCAATGCTTGTCCCCACATTTCACATTTGTTTTACTTGCCATCCTTGTCATTTAAAATCTCTACCCTTTTCCTGTACATTGATGGAGTTTTAATTACTCTCGAAATGTTTTGGTGCATAACTTTGATTCAACAAATTTTATAATGTATATCTTGATTTTTTATAATGTATGGATGATTCGGTGATTTGGTATAATGTGATATTACTATATAGAGTTACCATGTATTATTGTGTAGCGATCTCATGTTAACTTAGTCCTTTATTCAAATAGCAACATATCTAGCCATACATATTTAAGACAAGAATATTTTATCCAGATACCTTCACTCAGCCTTATCTTGTGTAACTCAACTTTTGTGTTAACTCAACTTGTGAGATAGACAGTCTTATTTTACATGTTGGACGACGATGATATGTCTGTGATCTGATAGGCATTAATGGATAGTGATTGGGTTTTGTACTTTGGACAACGTTTGTTTGCTAACATGTTTAGGGATAGCATAGTGTGTTGATTGTATTTTCGACCGTAGATATTAATGGACCAAATTAATTTTATGGAACGTCTTTACCTTTGTTACAATTAATAGTTTACTTTGGGCCACCTTATGGCCACTTTTGTTAAGAGTAAACTTATAGTAGTTCACGTCGTCACACTCCGAGTTCTTTCTTAACTTAATGGTTTTGGTTGTTGGCAAGTCGTTGTTTAGTTTGAGAAATTTTAAATCGATTAAGGTCACCTTGCGTCAAGTCGACTTGTGGCTTGGGGGTGTGGGTGCATTCTTCTCATCGACTATTTCAGCTCCTAGCACATTGGATTTGTCTTGATTCCTTGATATGGTTAGGTTGTTGTGATATGGTTGTTGTCACACCTATCACCGTGTGACCACATCATTCTGGAGGATGGGATCATGGCACATCCTAACAGATAGAGGCGATTGATAACTTGGCCAGAGTCTATGCTACCCATTGCAGGTGTTGTCCATTGTAGTTGTTGTAGGTGGTTGGGAAGTAACACCTTCTTGTTTTTGGGTGTGAGCCATCGAGGTTCTAGTTTGTTCGTCAAGTCCATTGTGTTGGGTTTGGATGTCGTCCTTATCTTGTAGGCATTTTCATGTTTGTGTCAAGTGGGTAGTCATTCCTTCTTGATTTACGCATGTTTCACCCAGTTGCTTGATGTGCCAGAGTGTAGAGGCGTTGTTGTCTATTATTTGATCTTCAGACATTGTATTCATCGTCAGGGTGTGGTTAACTGTGTCATCCTTGAATTCCTACCAAAAAAAAAAATTTGCACCTTCATCTTTGCTTGTAGTCGTAACCTTTGGGATCTTTACATATGGTGTCAGAGCGGGTTCAACCCTGGGAATGTGGATTGCCAGGATTTCCACTGCAGTAAACTCGTGAGCATTAACCCTTGCATTAATTAAAAAACTTAACATGTCCATGTGGTAATTGCATTTATAGGATGCCACAGAGGTTCACAACGTGGTGTCGTGGAAGGAGGTGTGATGCCTCCAGAAGTTCCTGCACCCTCAAAGTTGAATCCCCAATGGGAAGAACAAGTCCTTGGGCTAGATTCACTTGTTGTAAGGGATGATGATGGTATGAAAAGGCCCTTCCAGGTAATTTCAAAGGGCCTTGATTCACCATCGGTATTGAGATGAGGCCAGGGCACCTGTGCCCCTGAGGGTCCATGACGCTCCCTTTATAGTACTATAGAATCCATCGAGAACTCGAGAGAATTGATTTCTTGAGTCCACGAGTGTCGCAGACAGTTGTGTCATCGAGGCATGGTTGTAGAGTAGGCGTTGTGTTTCATGCTTCACGATTATGACCTCCAGCATGAAGGTTTGCATGGTGGTCTTTCAACTGAAGGGGAGCACTCTTCTATGGTGGAAGATGCTCCTGCCACATTTGAACATGGTCGTCGAGGACATGTCATGGGAACTATTCGAGGAACGGATCCAGGAGAGGTATCTTTCTGAGGAATTCATTGAGTGTCAACTCAACAAGTTCGATGCCTTGCGATAAGGAAGTCACACAGTTCCTGAGTACGAGGCCCATTTTGGAGCTGCCTCGGTATGATCCACACCAAATTACCTAGAAACTTAAGGTCAAGAAGTTTGAGTTTGGCCTTATTCAGCTTCTACTTTGGGTACCAGGAATATTGGACCGAAGAAAGTATGTTGGATTGTGGGGAGCCACACTACCAGCATTACTACCCAGAGGAAGGGTTCAGAGCTCTAGATCAGATGGACCCACCACCATGGGAGTTTTGGGCATGTCCCATCAAATTCATGTAGAAGTGAATAACCTCCAGGTAGAGCACCCGTCGATTGTTCTCTAGACGTCAGGTACCATCATTGACCAGACCCTTAGTATTTGATAGATCTCAGTGTTACCAAGAGTTTCATCTTTGGTACAGTGCTAAAAAGTATTAATGTAAAGGAAGTCGAAAAGGATGAGTTTAGCTTTGAAAATATGGCTTTAGGAGTCAAACAGAGGGTTAGAGGAAGGGTTACAGGATGTACCATTAACCTAGGAGAGTTTTTCCCAGGGCCAACCTGTACGTCACGATCTTAGGATCTTATGATGTCATGGTCGGTATGGACTGGTTGGAATCGCATGAGGCGATACTCAACTATAAGATGAAATGGTTGAGCTTGTTCGATGAAGAAGGATAGAGACACATGATTCTAGGTCAGAACTAGGAAGTTTCCCTAAGGTTTATCTCTTCCTTGCAGTTACAGAAGAGCAGGCGCAAGGGATGTAAGCTTTATGCTATCCTTGCGTTGAACGAGAAGGGAGTAGAGGAAGGTATAGAACACCTTCCTGTGGTGAGAAAGCTTGCAGCCGTCTTCCTGGAGGAGTTACCTGGGATGCCGCTAGAGAAGGAATTGGATTTTACCATAGACCTGAACCCAAGGACTGAACTGATAGCAAGAATGCCTTATCGGATGTCGACCCTAGAGTTACAAGAGTTGAGAATGCAACTGAAGGAGTTGTTGGACTTGGGACTTATATGTCTAAGTGTTTCACCGTGGGGTGTGCCAATTATCTTCATATGAAAGAAGGATGGGTCGTGGAGACTCTGCATTGACTACCGTCAATTGAATAAGGCAACGATTAAGAAACAATATCCGTTGTCGAGGATTGATGATTTGTTCGATCGGATGAAGGGTGTGACAATGTTTTCAAGGATCGATTTGTGATCAGGGTACCACCAGTTATATATCAAGAAGGATGACGTCCCTAAGACCACCTTTAAGACAAGTTTTGGACATTACGATTTTACTGTTTTACCATTGGATTGACAAATGCCCCTGGGGTATTTATGAGTTTGATGAATGGGGTGTTATGCGAGTACTTGAACAAGTTCATCCAAGTATCCATTGATGATATTCTGATTTACTCTTAGATGAAGGAGGAGCATGACGAGAATTTGCACTTGGTACTACAGTGTCTGCGAGAGAACAAATGGTATGGGAAGTTATCCAAATGCTTTTTTTATCAATCTAAGATTCACTACTTAGGGAATGTCCGGTGAAGGTATCATCATGGATCTAGCAAAGGTCAAGGCTATTATGGAATGGCCTATCTCAACGAATGTCCTGGAAGTGTGTAGCTTCATGGGTTTAGCAGGATACTATCGACGATTCATCGAGAGATTTTCAAAGATAGCAAATCTAATTACGGAATTACAGAAGAAGAATAAGAAGTTTGTTTGGACCGAGAAATGTGCAGAGGCATTTTGGAGGCTCAAGGAGCTGTTGACAACAATACCGATACTAAATGTCCCTGACATGGATGCAGACATCTTGGTGTGCACTGACACATCCAAGGAAGGCTTAGGTAGAGTCTTTATGAAAGATAGTCAAGTGATAGCTTACATCTCGAGGAAACTTAGAAGGCATGAGGAGAACTATGTGACACACAATTTGGAGTTGTTAGCCATTGTATATGCCTTGAAGGTTTGGAGACACTACCTTGTTGGATGAAAATTTGAACTAAAGATGAACCAATGTGGACTACAACACATCTTTACGCAAAGAGACCTAAACGTGCGACAATGACATTGGTTGGAATTGCTTAGTGAGTATGACTTTGAGATTACTTACATAAAAGGAACTGTGAACCAAGTGGAAGATGCATTGAGTTAGAGACCACACATCTTTTCGATGTTTCCTCTTCAGAGGAATCTACATTAAAATATTATAACTTTATAGTGTGATGATGACTGGTACAAAGAGGTCGAGGATTTTATCAGACAAAACACAATGATGGTATCAAGATTTTAAGGATTTACGTTTGAAGATGATGGATTATTGAGGTTTAAAAATCGGATTTACATACCACTGAATGATGAGTTGAGGAGCTTGATCCTAAATGAGGCTCATAGAGCAGTATACATGGCCCACCCAGGAGTCACAAAGATGAGGGTGGACCTTAAACCCTTATTGTTCTGGAAGGGAATGAAGGCAGACATAGTTAACTATGTGGCCAGATGTTTAGAATGTCAATAGGTAAAGGCTGAACATAGACATTCAGCAGGATTACTACAACCACACGCTATTTCAGAATTGAAATGGGAGGTTATTTCGATGGATTTCATTGTTGGATTTCCATTAACAACAAGGAGACATGACTTGATTTTTTTGGTAGTCAACACTATGACAAAGAGTGTTCATTTATTCCTATGCATATGATGTATTAGGCACCTAACATAGCTAGATTTTTCATCAGTGAGATTGTGAGGCTGCATGGTGTACCTAAGAGGATTATATTTGATCAAGGATCAATATTTACTGGACGATTTTGGACTAGTTTCCAAGAGGCCTTGGGAACCCAACTTAACCTTAGTACTGCATATCACCTGGAGATTGATGGGAGGACCAAGTGAATGAACCAGACCTTGGAAGACATGTTTCTCATGTACGTGACGGACCAACAGAAGCATTGGGAAGAATTATTGTCACTGGTAGAATTCGCTTATAACAACAATTACCAAAGCAACATTAAGATGGTGCCCTTTGAGTTTATCTATGGGAGACCATGTCAAATGCCTTTGAGTTGGGATTGGCTTGAGGATAGGGTCCTAGTGGGACTAGAAGTGATCTAAGAAATGGAAGATTAAATGCAAACTATAAGACAAAGGATCAAGGAAGTGCAGTATTGGCAAAAGAGTTATGTCGATGCGCGTCGTGTCGACCATAGTTACAATGTGGCGATTGAGTATTTTTGCAGCTGAAACCACATAAGAGTTCAATCAATTTTGGAAAATGGGCTGAAATATCTCCTAGGTTTATGGGATCCTACGAGATTGTGGAAAAGAGAGGCATGTGGCCTAATGACTAGCCTTGCCTAGTTCTTGAGGTGTATGCACGATGTCTTTCACGTCTCTATTTGAGACATAATGATTAGTGATCCTACACATGTTTTGACTTGATAACCTTGTGGGTGTCAGATGAGGGTGCGCTCATGGCTGAGCCGATCCGCATCCTAGATCATTGCATTTGACAACTACGGCATTGAACAGTAGATGAGGTCAAGATCCAATGGGAAAAATATAGTCCGCACTCGATGACCTTGGAGGACGCATATGATATGCACCAAAAATTTCCATTTTTGTTAAATAGATAGACTTATGATACTGTGATACACATTATTTCGACACTTATATACTGTGAAACTTCAGGACGAAATTTAGACCAAGAGGGGGTGTATGTAACATCCCGCTCTTTCCTGCACTAAGCGAACTTATTCTTTGAGGACACTTGCTTGCAAGTGATCCATCTTTTTATACTATTGGGAATTTGACTATGATTATGAGGCATTATTGATAAGATGACATGTTATTTTGTTGTATTGATATAGACAAGTGTTATTCACTCGGTTCTCCTGAGTGTGTAGGATTTGGACCTCGAGGATGTTGAGGCGTCAATGAAACCCTTGGACTCTGGATCGAGTTAGGGAGTGGAATATTGGGGTTTGATTGTTGTATATATCACATATGTGCATATGATTAGATGTTATTATTATGGATTTTATTCTAACATGATTCATTGATGATGCAGATTGACGATAGCTTGCTAACTAGAATCACATGTGGAGTAGAGGGCTCACGCATGATGACTAGAGACGTTGAGGGAGAGGTGTGGACAACATCCCTACCACAACCTACTAGCACTCTCGTCGTGGCTCGAACTGTAGGTTAACGATTACCTAGTTTGAGAGGACCCATGATGTCGTGAGGGCCAACTATGATAGTCTCTCATGATGATTCTAAGGGGCATGCAATAAGGAAGGGGCCTTATTCCTTAGAGGCCCTTAGTCTCCCACGAGATCACCTAGCGGAGTATTGACTCCAGGGGTTTTTGATGTCTACCAAGTCAATCAAGAGGTGAGTGGCACCCTTGGAGCACATAGTGCATCCTGAAGGGGAGGTCGCACAAGAAAAATGGAAAGAGATGAATGGAACCCTTGGAGCATGTAGTGCGTCTTGATGGGCACATCGCATGAAAAAAACGGAAAGAGGCGACTGGAACCCTTGGAGCACATAGTGCATCCTGAAGGGCACGTCATGCAAGGGAAACAAAATGAGGTGAGTGGCACCCTTGCAGAACCTAGTGTGTCCTGAAGGGCACATCATGTTGTTAACTAATAAGTGAATAAACCTAGATGGCTTAGAATGAATAATGTGATAAGAAATATTTAAAAGCAATTTCCCTAATAAAATGTTGCCCACCCTATGAAAATAAAATCTAGGTCTAAGTCATACTTGTGGTATATATATATATATATATATATATATATATAAATGAAAATACATAAATAATACTAATAATCATCATTAAACATGTGATGAGAAGGGGGTAAGAAATTCAATTAATTTATAAAAATCTCTTTGGGGGATAATTTTTTTTTTTTTAAAAGGGGAAATAATTGTTTTGTTACATATGCTAATTAGAAATTTATTAATTAAAAAGAAAAAGAGGAAAAATGTAATTTCTACACTTGCCAATTTGAGTTTTAAATAAAAAGGGTAAGAGGGAAATTTAAAAGAATTAGGAAACCAGGGGAAACATAAAGAGAAAGGGAAACATAAGGAAAAAGCAGAATGACTAACTTAGCAAGGAATCTTGCCTTTAAGAACTTTCTAAATTGAACTCAACTAGTAAATTAGTAATGGGGTAAGTCATTAAAATGTGCAAGGGAATATGGGGACACCTAGGAGCGATTCTAGGAATTCTTTTAGGTGGGTGAGGGAAATAGGACTAATTAAATAATTAATAAAATTAATTTATGGTGCATGAAATTAATTTATGGTGCAATGAAGGGGATGGGTGACACATGTACGGGGAAGATTTTTCTGAATTAAATTATTGAACCTCAAATTAAATGGGAAATTGGGAAAGAAATGACTTAAGAACTCTATATAAAGGAGGGAGGAGGAAGAGGATGGATCTCGGCTATGATGCGTAACGTTATGCTGCAAAATTTTAGACTTGACTGACTTATCTTGTTGGAGTTGCGATACCCAGCTCGGTGAGGAGCGGTAGCTCAGCCTTGCAAGGTGAGCTAGGAGATAGTTGTTCTTTGGTTTAGTGTGCGTGGCCCCTTTTCAGCTTGGGGGGCTAAGGGGGAAGAAGAGTACCCCTAGCGTTGTCTTGGAGGTGCCAGTGAAGTCTCATCGGTCGACAAGCGGGAGTTGCATGGAGCACGTGGGACAATGACTCAAAGAGGATGACTTGGGATATGGTATGCATGCTCTTATTCTACATGGTAGATTATTATTGACTTTACGCTTTCATTTATGTACTTTTAACTGTGTAAAAAAGGTGTTTGACTTAGAATTTTAATTGAGAACTTAAATTCCCCATAGCYTTCAGCTTGTTGCTTGACTTGTTTCCCTTGGCATTTGATCCCTGAATGTTGTGACTGTCTTGATGGTTTTAATTGATTTTTATGAAGAGTTTATGCTTGGTCTTCGACCTCATCCCTAGTTCATCAGTCCATGCCTAAGAAATCGACAAGAGTCAAATCAACGGTCATCACTTTGGTGCATAATGACCTATAGATTCTAATGCCCTGCTTTTTTGTGCATGGATGATGAACGAAGGATGTTTCTGCCCAGTTGTCTAACCCTGTTGAATGTTCCAGGTTGATTGTTTGTCTTGCGCCTTGATGTGATTAATTAACTCTGCAATTTATTGATTGATGGTGAATTTTGTTTTCCTTGGGCCACTCTGGACTGTGTTTTATTCTTTTATTAGTATGTGATGATTGAATGTTATTACTCTTACTATGATGTTTTTCCCTTTCATTTTACCTACGTCTTGATGGACGAATTACTTTTATCTTCTTACTCTAAATTTGATTCCTTACAAAATGGTGAATGTTCGCTCTGCAATTTAATATATTGACTAGAAATTTTCTTTGTATGCAACTTCATTATGTTTTAAGGAGATTTTAACCTGTGTTCTGACCCATCTAGCCAACGATTTTCCTATGCCTGTTAATCTATTTTAAGCGTGATTTTTGCCCTACATTTTTATACTTTTGGGTGGCATTTTTCCTTTGCAATATAACTTGCTTCCTAGTGAATGTTTCTCTATGCATGTTGAGATAATTGAAGGTGAGTTTCTCTGTGTTTTCTTACCTTGAATTGCCCTTCTTTTTTTCTGCAAAATATATTACCTTGATGGCGACTTAACTTAGCGCCATCCTTGTGTTAAAACTCAAAATTTTATGATTTCTAGACAACGAGTCTACTGTGAATGATACTGCAATTTCCCTCTGTAAACTAACAGTTTGAAGGTGAATTTACATGTCTCTTAACTGCGGAGTTGCACGCTTCTCCCTCTAAGAACTTACCAGTTTTTTCACAGCGTGATTTTGTTACTTTTATTGACTTTGAATTTCTTGATAGCCCTCAACACCTTGATATTAAGACTCTACAAACATTCATATGAAACCCTGCGATTGGGATAAACACAATATTTTTTTTATTGATGATAAGATCAACGATATTCATAAAACACAGTGTTATTTTCTAAACTCAGTGATATTTTATGTTTTTGTAATTATCTGCGATGTTCATAAATTTAGTGATATTTTATTTTATTTATTTTCTTCAATAAAACTCAGTGATGACTATCAGCAATGTGAAACCGAGCAATTGAGGATAATGTCTGTCCTTCTGGGCTGAGATTTAAATACAATTTTAATAAGGAAGGGAATATGTAAGGAATGGGGTCATGCCATGCATTTTACCTAGGCATTACACTACGTTTTACTTATGCCTTCGACTAAGATTTACCTAGATTATTATTAGTAATTACTAACCACTCCTTGCTAACCTCCTCTTAAATGCAATTCCTTTTAGAAACAACCGTTAGGGATCCACGAAATTAATGACAGCCACACTAGTGTTTATCCCTGCATTTCACATTTGTTTTTCCTGCCAGCCTTGTCATTTAACCACTCTGCCCTTTTCTTGTACATTGATGGCGTTTTAATTACTCTGGAAATGTTTTGGTGCATAGCTTTGATTCAGTGATTTTTATAATGTATAGCTTTATTTTTTATAATGTATGGCTGATTCGGCGATTTGGTATAATGTGATATTACTATATAGAATTACCATGTATTATTGTGCAACGATCTCATGTTAACTTAATCCTTTATTCAAATAGCAACATATATAGCCATATATATTTAAGATAACAATATTTTAGCCAGATACCTTTGTTCAACTTTATCTTGTGTAACTCAACTTTTGTGTTAACTTAGCTTGTGAGATAGACAATCTTCTTTTGCATGTTGGACGACGATGATATGTTTGTGATCTGATATGCATTAATGGATAGAGATTGGGTTTTGTACTTTGGACAACATTTGTTTGCTAACATGTTTAGGGATAACATAGTGTGTTGATTGTATTTTCCACTGTAGATATTAATGTACCAAATTAATTTTATGGAACGACTTTACCTTTGTTAGAATTAATAGTTCACTTTGGGCCACCTTATGGCCACTTTTGTTAAGAGTAACCTTATAGTAGTTCATGTCATCACACTCCGACTTCTTTCTTAACTTAATGGTTTTGGTTTTTGGTGAGTCATTGTTTAGTTTGAGAAATTTTAAATCGAGTAAGGTCACCTTGC